>WEIU01014490.1:180666-234197 GCA_013389925.1 Aegithalos caudatus
AAAAAAAAAAAAAAAAGTACTTTTTTGTAAGAGGGTGGAGGATAAAATAGAAAAGGAGACATAAAAGAGACTTAATTAGATCATGGAACTCTTTCTTAAGCAGTCCAGCATCTTAATTTCTGGTAAATTCAAGCGACATCCATCTGGGGGTTGATTCTGTCAGTCTGTATCTGTGTCTGTCTGCCTTTATCCATCTCTCTAGGCATCCATGGCCGTGGCTTCAGAGCCGCACCGAGCATCCCGAGCTCCGCACGCAGCGAGCTGCAGGACCCAGCCCCTCTTTGACAATGATCGGGGCTGACACTGACAAGCACTTACACCCCATTCTCGGGCTCTTTTTTTTTTTTTTTTTTTTTTTTTNTTTTGTTTGGCCTTAGATACACGTGTCGTCTGGAAAAAAAAAATAAAAAAAATTAAAAAAAAAAAGTTAAAAATAAAGCATTTAAGGCTAGGCTGTGGTCAGTTCTCCCGCGCCTCCGCAGTGCGAGGGGGAGGCGGCCGAGGGGGAGGCAGCGGCGGCGGCTCCGCGTTCTGCACCACTCGCATCAAGGTCAGCCAGAAATGCTGCCAGAGCACAGCCCGAGCCACCCGGAGCACGTGGTGTGCTAGGAAAGAGCTTTTCCTCCCAAAACTAATCACCTGGAGGTCTGGAGGGGATCAGAGATGCTCGGGCATCGCCCCCACCGATTGAGGCAGCAGATTTAGCTGGCCACACCCCGATGCAAGCAGTTCCTGAGCCTCGGGGCTCTTGGAAAAAAAAAAAAAATTCCGTCAAAACTTTCCGGGGAAGTATCTGATTTCCTTGAAAATGTCAGCATGTTTTTATTTCGTTCTGCTAGGCAAATTAAATATGGAAAATGGAAAAGATATTAGCAGAAACCCAGAAACCCTAATGGAAAGGGAAGGGGACGGTATTCATTTTGTCGATGAGAAGCTGATATTTCCAGCTGAACATTTTGGATTAAAATAGTGATAGCCTGACTAGGCAAAATAATAACTGAACAAACACACCTCTTATTTATGAGGAGCTCTATTTCAGATATTTACGCAGTAAAGTTAACTGCTTCCCACCTCCCAACCCCCACATTTCCCACTGCCAAAGAGGTGGACACAGGCAAAACATTTTCCTTCCCTATTTCCTAAGGCTGTAGGATGTCCTTGCTACCCCTGTCTGCCAAAGCTGCAGAACTGTTGTAACCCTGCTCTGTATCAGGAGTGCTGGGGGCTCACCTGAGGGGACTTCAAGGGAAAAAGCTGAGCTGGATTTATGTGAATATGGGACCAGAGTGAATGAGAACAGGAGGATGGGACAGGGTCCAGTGGTCACAGAGCCCAGTGTGCTGCTACAGCTGCTGCATCCCTCAGACATGTACCCATCTCCCTCACACAAATACTGACAGGGGTTCTCCCCACTGCTGCTGTGGAAGGCTTTTCCAGAAACTCCCATCTTTCATTAGAAACCTTCTAAAATACAGGGTCACTTACTGTTGTCTAGCTTACAGCTTTTTATTGTCTAATTTTAAAACAATTCCCTTCATTCCTATCATGTTTATGGATGATTCTCTGAAGGCTTTAGTCTGCTAAGGCACAATCCCTCTTCTCCCATTGAACTATTCACCATTCTCTGCTCCTGCTCTAGGTTTAATTTCTTTCTTTCAAACACAAATGGCTACAACTGGTCACTACATTCCTGAATAAGTCTTACTATGGCCTTCTAAATGGCATTAATTTTTTTCCCAGCTCGACTGGAAATGCTTCTTTTGATATAGTGCCAAATGTAGGCCCCATTCTTCTGTATCTGTCCAACCAACAAGCCTCACCTTACATTAGAAATTGTCTTTAGTTCCCAGCTACCTGACCTTGCTACTTGAACTGTTCAGTGTAATCCCATTTATATCTTCCTGGTCCCTGAGGATATTCTGTTTTTCTGTATGCTGTCAGCCTCCTTGCTATTGACAAACCCTTCCACCTCCAGCTATCAGCACATTTCTCTAGCAGGTTCTCTTTGTGCCTAGTTGATTAATGAAAATATTAAGTGATATTGGTCCCCAGACTGTGGCTTCAGAAACTCCACTCTTAGCTCTCTCCAGCCTGGTATTTCCTCTTTCAGCATCATCTGTTATTATCTCCTTTAGCCAGTTTCTATTTATTTTACAATCCTGGGCCTAATCTTCATCATTCCCAATCAAACAATTCTCCATGTAGCTCTGTGTCAGATGCTTCTCTCACAGTGTACACACATCACATCTAATGCCATTTTCTTTGTCTAAAAAGATCAGGATAATCTAAAGATTATCAAGTTAATCTCGTAAATCTGCTTTTGGTAAACCTATTCTGTGTGTTATCCTACTTCTTCCATTTGCTATGCTCTCTATTCCTCTGCTTTCCAAAAGCCCTCTAATGCCTTGTGTACTGCTGATGTCATGTTAATATGCCTACATTTAAGTAGAACACAGTTTTTCCCCATTTTGAATACAGGAATCATATTTGAAATTTCTCTTGCCACTCCTACTTTTTAACACAGTTCTAAATACCCTTCAAGCAGAAGTGCAGTTGTGAATGCCAATTCCTTCAGACAGCTGGGGCACAGATGCTTGGAAACCACTCCTTGAATTTTACTTCTACCCCAAACGTATCATTTTCACCCTTCCAAATTCACTCCCATGAAGTCAGTTTTCTCCCATCCAAGCTCAGAGCCACTGTCCAAATTGAACACTGAGCCACAAAATCATCTCAGTTTTGGAAAGAAACTATGCCAATCTTAAACCCATCCTCCCACAAGCTGATCTCACTGTTACTTTCTTTACTGTCATCTAATTTTGATGGCTGAAAACCCCACTTTTTCTTTTTTTTTATTTCTGTTGCTACTTTTGGGTTGACTTCAATTCCCATTTTACCTCTGTGATTCTGGATCTTATGCTTCCTGATGATCACTGTTTCCATTCCTGGGAGATTTTACCATTTTGAAATTTCATGATTTCCTAATTTCTTCTCAGTAAAAATACCTGCAATGGAATAATATCAGAAGAATATTATGTTCTAAGGCATTTCCAAAATTTGTTATTATCCTTTTTAGAGTATAACACAATTTCTTTATATTTATTCACTTCAATAATGTCTTAGATTTGAAATCATTGATCCACACATTCAGAACATCATATTCACTGAAGCTGAACGTGCAAGTGTGATTGGAAAGCAAACTCCTGATGCTGTGAGCAGTTGGACCAGGGTTCTGCATGGCCCATCCATCAAGCACCTTGATTCAGCTAAAACCCACCCATGCAAAGTGTCATTGCAGCTGGAAATATCCCCCCAGCAAAACAAAGCTCCTGGATTTAATCTTTCTCTGACTCTGTGTTAAGTTTGCAAGTCAAAAGAGGGTTTCTCTAATGTCACCTTTGAAATCTCACTTTCAGGTCTGCAGCCAAACCCTGCCTTTATTTCCTCCTCCCTAATCACCAGCACCAGGCTGCAGGATTAGCAAGTGAATGACAGTTCAGGACCCACTCCAAAGCCCAAAGTGTGAGATCATTTGATGATCAGGCCCTTTAACTGGAACTGCAGAAGGGATATGGCAATCCATCCATTTCTCCACAGTAGTTTTGACTTTGTAGGGCTTTGAGCTTAAAATTTCATTGTGGAGTCTAATGGAGACTGTATTGACAGAGGGAAAAACAACTCTCTAGAACATGCACTTGTCAGAGTTCCAGGTTAAACACAAGGTTCCACATTTGCAGAGCCTTTCTCTGGACATGGGCACCCCCAGCAAGGTGCACAGTTCTGGAGGTTTGCAGGTTTGGGGAGTGGAAATGTCTCTGATTTGCACAAAGAACCACGCTATTGTTCCCACCATGCAGTGTAGTCTCCAAAGCAGTCCCATGAATTCATAGCTTGTTTCTGTCAAATCAAAAGCTAGGATAAAATTTTCAAGTGCTCTTGGCTACAGTTGTGATCTTGTTTCATAGAGAAGCAGATGTATTTTAAATAATTTTTTTGTAATATCAGATCACTCCATTCCTAATATTTGGTATATTAGATATGCTCAGGGTTGCTTGATTGTAACTGTTAGTACCTGATGGGAGGTTTCCTGTATAAGAATGGAAACATACAGATTCTATGATTTATCTAATGACAGGACTGGGATATGGCTGAAACTGAATTCACCATTTCAGCCTCATGAACGTGGTCAGCTCACTTTAATGTGAGATATGTCTGTAACTCATTTCAAAACTAACTGAAATCCTACCCTGCTTCATAAATCAGATTACAGTTTCTCTGTGAAGTAGGAATTAATTATTAAACATGGCTCCGATCTTAATTTTAAGTATCTCCTATTAGTACACAGTTATATCCTGGACTTGGTACCACTGAAAAGGCTATTCTTGTCTTAACATCTAGAAAAGATGATTAATGTCCTATACCTCTGGTCCTGTGGTATTGATTTGCTGCCCCACTTAACAGGAATATGTTGCTAAGGTAAGTGACTTATTTCTATCCCTTTCTTTATTGAATTGTCCTCTAAGTGAAGAACGCCACCTCCTCATACTGAAAATTATCTTGCTTCCATTAAGAAGATGGCAAAAATAATATATTATTTCATGCTTCAACATTTCAAGTAAACCTTTCCATTTTGTTCATTGGCACAGGAAGGAGAATATTTATTCAGATAACCACAAGGCCATATATAATAAATGGATAATGTGACTTTTAGCAGTAACTTTTTTCTATCATGAATTTTGCTTTGATACTTGTCTTCTGTTTCATTTAGAATTCCCAGCCCTTCATTATTAAATTATAGCCTACAAACTATTAAAATTTACCAATTAGAACTGACAGATACTTTTTTCAAAGTGAGGATTTAAGTGTTGATTTATTGCACAAAATATTCACATCCTTCATGCACAAGCAGCATTTGCCCAGCTTGCTCACAGTAGCTGCTGGATTTAGCAGGCCAGGCTCCCCCATGATTGCAGGTACTTTGAGGTGTCAGTGTAATGCACTTGTCAAAAAGACAAATGCAACTGTAGGATGCATCCAGGAAGGTATTTCCAACTGCAAAGGACTGACACCACTGCACAAGGAACTGGTATCATCACCTCCTTTGAAACCATCTGAACATTTCCCCTCCTCAGAATCGAGAATAAAAAAATTCAACCAGGTGCAAAGAAGGACAACAGAGACGAGAGGGATGAGAGGTAAAAGCAAGAGAAAGAGAGATGAAGAGTTTAATGGAAAAAAGCCTTGGGGAGAAAAAAAATCTCTGCTACAGATGGTTGTTGGCACTAAAGCAAAAAGTATAAATGGGATAACTTAAGGAAAAGGTTTCTAATCATAAAGAGCGAGGTTGTTCTAGAAGAGACTTCCATAAGAGTAGTGCAACAAAAGAAAGTCCAACTACCTGCAAGATGGAACTCAATGTAAAGGTACAGGATTATGTGATTTGAGCATCAGTAACAACTGGGGGTCTGACTTCCTACTTGTTTCTATTGTAAATTAACAATGCAACAATCAGACTTTTACTTGAACTGTATTGTCAATAACAATGTGTCATTTTATGGTCTGTGTACTGCTAGAGCTCAGGTCATCTTCCAAACTCCCCAAAGGAAATGCATTTGCACAATGCATTTGCACAAGCAGCTAACAAGCTGGTGAGTTTGAAAATGTGGTTGAAGTGGAATGTGTTAAAAAGGAATGAGGTGGAAAGTGACTGGATCACAGCTTGGTCCAGGTCCAGGTCCAAACTTGTCTGGAAAGGCAAAGGTGGCAAACCACAGACAAAGCAAAATCTGAGATGGCTCCTTATGTAAAGAGAGCAAAGAAAACCATCCTCACACATAACCAAGAAGGGAGACAGACAGCCCTCCAGGGAATTATCCCAGAATTTGGGCTGAGATGGAGGGAGGTCCCTGGGCACAAAGCACTCACCTGCAGGTGAACCCAAAAGTGAAATCAGGTGCCTGAGAGGGAGAAAGTGAGGTAAAGGAATTGTGAAATTTGGTTTGCTTCTACAAATTAGTATAGGTTTGCAGGCTGAGGGAGAATAGAAGCAAGAGTTTAAACATCTAGATCATTGCTGGTGGCTCTGTATATTGAGTTACAGCACAGTCACCTAAACACAAGTGGGGCTTTGAAGAATAAGCACATGATAATTCTGAAAAGGGGTCAGCACAAGTATTTACCTTCAAAATTTACAGCTGAATATTTTTAAATCCTGAAAGTGACCTATTAAGATCCTTCTAGCTTTAACCCTATTTCTATGATAAGATTATTTTGACATGTTCTGAAACCTAGAGGCAAGTGACTAAATCTATTTCCATACAATTTAACACCTGGTTGCATTAATCTACATTCCCACCTATAGTATACTTATTATTTAAATAATAATTTTCAACACTTTTAAAATTATAATTTCTAAGTGAAAGGTGACATAAATCAGTCTTTTTTTTCAGTGTGACACAGAAGGCTACAGCTACCAAAATCCATATTCAATGCAGAGATGGAAAAAGACACTGCTCCTCTTATTATATAGGTATGGAAAACGAAGGAGTCTGTCACTGAGATTATGTTGTATTTCAGCCACTGTATTGTGGTAGCAGGATAATTAGGAGGGGTGTATTGGTGTGACAGCCTCATGGTAGTGGTCACCATCATTTGCCATTGTTGATCACACCAAAAATTCAAAAGTGAATTGGAAAGCAGATACTTCTAGCTCTTTATTCCTGTAATCAAGCTTCATATCCATCCTGGTATCAAATTAAAGGAGTCTGGTTTTAGGTCTTTCACATATCCATAGCATCTTGGTTTTCCCTAGAAAACAGTGTCTGATGTCAATCTCTGCATTTAGAGTAAATGAAAAGCCATTTTCTAGAGGAAGGTCACTTCTGCAGACATGTCCATGCAGGAATTACAAGTTTCATCTTGTTTCAGATGGTATTGCAGGCCACCCAACAACTACAGTCAGAGCAACCTTCTAGGTCAGTCAAATCTTGGCAAAATTTCCAGCTGTAAGCTTGCTGGTAATTAATTATTTTGAGGAAGTTTATTAGGAAAAATTAGAATCCATATATAAAATCGTATTATGCCAGGCATGAATTTTGTAACTAAAAGTGGCAATCCTCATACTCCACAAAATGTTCACAGAGGTAATAAATCCAGCATTAAATAATAATTTCACTATGCCTTTGGCTATACAATGATTTCAACTGCCTTTCTTTTCCACATTATAACCAGTCACTGATGTGTGTTCTTTAGATCCATAATGATGGCAAGGAGTTAAATTTAGGAAATATAAGGAGTGCTTCTTCATGTCACTTTTTTTGACCAGAAGAACACCATAAGGAAACTTATCTTGCATTTCACTGTGACAATGTTTTCCTATCATTTCACTCAAATTATCATTCGTGTACAGTATTTATTTTTAATTTAAAATTAAAACGCTGAATAATTAAGTACCATAGAGAATACTGATGTGTGGAACAAAGTGGGACAAATAGACTCTGTCTACAAGATTTCTATGATCCTCTCTCCATTAACATAAGCATGAGTTCTACTGGGTATTTACATATTAGATTTGGCAAGCAATAATACAATGAGAAGTAATTTCTGCATTAATATTTTTCTTTCAAATAAGACAAGTTCCTGAACTTGTCAAACATAAATGCAAAATTATGAAAAACAATCCTAACCAAAAACTCTTGTTATTAAAATGCATGGCAACTAATTATTGATCTGATGCTATTCTGCATAAAGAAGACATGCTTGACTGAACAGAAATATTTTAAAATCATTAATATACATGTGTTTATTTTACTGAGTCTAAATTGGAAGTGGTAGATTATTCTTATTGTCTAACGAATTAGGAAGTGTGACAATAGTGCTGTACAGCACTGATGTATGATATCTTTCTCCTTAAACTTATTAATTTCTGTCAAATTAAAACTAAAACACTACTGCAAACCTTGAACAGCCACAGTATGAAAATCAAATGCGAATTGCTATTAGAAAAGCCATCGTACCTTAGATTGCTCGAGGCAAACACACAGAGATACAATACTAAACACTGTCTTTGTATAAGAAAGGAAAGGAAAAAATCTCTTGTGGGACGTGCTGCCAGTTGAAGCTGAAGCCCTGTCAAAACTGCAGTTCTTCTGTGGGAACATGGTGAAATCGAAAATCTTTGTGCAGCTGGGGTTTCTCTTCCCTTCAGTTTTCCACTTAAAACAAAAACCTAAGTGAAATTCAGTTCACTGCAGATTTGCCAATGCATCATTTCACTCTAAGGACAGATTAATAATTTCTGAACTTATTTCAACTGAATTTCATGGTCAAGATATCCTGTAATTTTACACCTCCCCACAATGACCTTTATACTGTACTTATTTTACAAAATATCACTGGTAACGTTTTTTCCATTCCAACAAGCTTCAGGATACATATATCTTGATATTACTTTGGAATTACTGTGGTGTGGAGTGCTCTGTAAATAATCAATGACATGTAGCTCGTTCACTATAAAATTCTGAGGAGCACGGTACTGAAGACTGTTCATCTTTAATGCATTTTTACAAGTCAAAGTTAACCTTTATGGAAGGTACAAGCTCATTTCGATGAATTCCTAAATCAGCTCCTGCTAATCTAACTCTGGATAATCAGAAATGTATAATATAACAATAGAAACATACCTGCTGCACAATGTGACTTCCCCACAGAAAGTGCTGCGACAGAACAACTCCTCTCCATAGCCTGAGCACCCCAAAAGCCCTTTGATAATTTCCCTAAAAGCAGGTTCTGACACCCTTGGCATTTCCTTTCAGTTATTCATGGAGGCAAAGTAGCAAATGCTGCTGTCACAGCTGAAAGTTTTCCTGAGTTTATATCCCACTGCCAGAACACACAAAGCACCCAAATGGTACGTGATGCACCCAGAGGCATCAAGTAGTTAAACAAATCCCCCAGAGCCTTCTCTTCCAGAGAATATTAACACATTGATACACTGCCTGCATGTAGATATCCTATCTCAAAGTGCAATGTTACATTTCTGGAAAATGATCCCAACATTCAGGCTCCTCTACATCCCTGATTTTAGGAAGAACTGGTTACCACCTGGGAGTAGTTGTATAGCACTGCTGGGGGGAATTAGGAAAGTTCTAGAAGGTGAAACATAGTCTAGGTTATTCTGGTGATCCAGGGGCCAGCTGGGTGAAGGACTGAGTCCATGAGCCCCCGACTTCCAAGCCTTTCCTTTGCCAGCATAACGTGCTGCCCTGGAGAACACAAGCAATGAGTACCCTACAGAAAACACACAGCTCATGCCATTCATTAACTCCTGGTTTAACAACTCTTTTGGCAAGGAATTAATTGCTCTAGACCTGTCTCCTCTCTGCAACCAGGCCCTGTGCCCTGTTCCTGCTCTGCTGGGGCTGGGTGTGGGACATGGTGCTGCTGTGATCCACTGCTCCCCACCAAGGTCCCTGTTGCCCAAGACTCTCCTGGCAGGGGAAAATTGCTCTTGAATTGCTCTTGCTGCCCTTCTGCTGAGGTGTTTTACTGCTTCTGTAGATATTGATCTGCTTTTGGAAATGATGGGACCAAACATCTCTTTCCATGAAAATGTCCAAGAGAAGATTTTCTTCAGGAATGATAAATTCCAAAACTATTCTCTTACAAACTCCCTATCAGCCATGGTTTTCAGAAGCTCAGGAATGATTCATATGGAACAGGCAACCAATAAAGACTGGAACAAGCCATAGGTGCTCACTATAACATGCTATGAAAAGGGATATTCAGAGTTCTAAACCAATATCTTCACAGCCTGGAGGCTCTAGGCTATCTCTGGGCCAGGTATCTCCCATCTGCTCTCTGACAGGAAAGCTCTGTTAGAGGTGTGACAGGCAGGGATTGTGTTATTGTGGTGAAGTCACTTTGCCATGTCGAATGTAAAATCAAATTTCCCTGGAAACTGCTCACTAGATGTGAGCACAATATTCTAACTTTCAGTTTAACAGGATGCTCAGTGCAATAGGAAACACCATTTTGAAGGGAATTGTTTCATTTCATTTACAAAACAAGTCTATACTAAGATTGTCCTGCTGTTTACTCAGTAGAATATACTTTTGATTTTGGCAAATACAGTTCCTCCAAACTACATCAAAACTCCATTACAAATACAAAGCAATCAACAAGAAAGAGCTGATGCAAACACATCACCACAGTACTGAGGATTTGGGTAAACAATTGTCCAAACCCTTTGCTTGCCTTCTCCCCTGTACAGTTATTCTTTCACTTTTATTACCTGCCACTGCTAGATGAGAAAAGCAAGGGTTTTATTTGTGTTGTGGTGGCACAGAAGAGCTCATCTCATAAATGGACCCCACTGCTTTATGTTTTATAAATCTCACAGTAACACATTATTTCTACAAATGAACACAGTTAAAATTTTAACAATTGGTCTCACATTGATCCACTCCTTCATCTCAACCTTTCCCATCACCGAAAATTGACTAGGATATAAACATGCAAAAGCAGAAATAAAGATTTTTAATAGGTCAGATCTCTATGAACTGGACTAGCTTGGAGGAGGTCAATAGAGCTGTACTGATTTACAGCAGCTGAATATGCATCTGCCCCGGCATACTGGCCCCATATGCATGTATGGGAAGAAAAATTACTACCAAAAAAAAGGAGAAAAAAATCAGCAATACTTTTATAATGTTTTACATGAATCCCTAATGTAAGCAGCTCAATAAATGTTTTGAATCTCTACTGTAAGAATATAATGAATAGTGAAAATTGTGATGTTCTTTTGATGTAGTAAGTTGAGAGCTCTTAGTGAATCAACTTTATAATGAATTCTTTCAGATACTGATGAAAATGGTTTACTTACTAAGGAACTCAGCTTGATTTTGAAATTAATGTGGCAATTTAAAACTACTTTGGTTTAAAAAGTTTAATGAAACCTGAAAAGTATAAAAGATGGAGGTTCAATGAATGAAGCATTTGCTCCTTCTGCTTTCTGGGTTTAGCTGATGGCTAAACAAGCGCTGTTTTCCAGGACTATTAGTTATTATCCCACAACAAATTGGTCGAGTTCAGCTCCTCATATGGTGGAAAGAAAAACTACATAAAAACCCCCAAATAAACTCTGGCTGTGATGAAAGTGGTGGCAGAACTCCATTATTTCCCATGTTCTCAGCTTGCTTCCAATCTTCATAAACTCACTATAATGGCAAAAATTGAGCAACAGAAATGGTGGTAAACCATGGACTGCCAATTCTCTGTTACCTCATATCCTAGAGTCACACAAAACTGCAGTATTCACTCTTGATGTCTAAAATTATCAGCAACAGGAACATGTTCCTGATACAATGTGAGAGATGAGGACAAGCAAAGGATTATTTTCAGAGGTTTGGATTTGGTCATCACTGAAAAACTGTTCACATGACCACCAACAATCTAATCTTATTTTCTCAACACATGAGGAAATGATTCATTATCTAATCTTATTTACATCATGAGCATCCAAGTCATTCTCTTACTCTCTTTTTTAATCCTTAAATCCCAGCTAAATGGATTATGCCAGTACAATTTGTGTTTCAAAATCCTACCTCTGATTGCCTTCTGGGTAGAAATAAATACCATCATATGTATCCAGTCTAAACACTGGAGTCAAGTCCTCATGTGAGCTAAATTAGCAGAGCTTTGTCAGATGTATAGAAAGTTGCATCTGCTTTGTTTGTTTGCAGCTATTGAAATATTGGCTGCTGCTGTAGGCAGAGAGAAATTCAGGACTCCTCAGATATTTTCTTTACCACTTGAATGTAGTTAAGCATCATATTTCAACGATTTGTCCATAACTATTAAATATCTATAACAATTAAAAACCTGTAACTATTAAATATACATTAAAAATTGCTCTCAGTGGCACCCTGTTGGTACCCAGGTTCAAATAAAGGCAGAATGGAAAGGAAGGAGTAGAGGAGGACTCTAGATGGCTAATGGAAACTTTACACGTATATCTTCTCTGTTTTTTAAGTGACCAAGTTAGCCAAACATCCTGCAATGTTTCCAGTCAGAAGGCACACGTTTTCCTGAAAGTCTTCATAGTAGCTTTGTTCTCAGAGGACACAGAATATTTTTTAAGAATACAATATCTAGTTACAATACAAATCTCCAGGGAATTCTGGCCCATGTTTTTAGCCCTTGCACATCCTCTTCATACCTTTCTGGCTGCAATTGTTTACAAGGATTCATGAGAAATGTGGAAGTCACTTTTTTTTTTTGGTTTTTTTTACTGGTAAGGCAAACTGGTTTAATGATGTGTGTCTGCTCCAGAAATCACCTCTGTCCTTCCCTCCAGCTTATTTAAACCCAGGCAGGACTCCTGGCCATGTCTCAAGATTTGGTCATCAGCAGCTTAAGTCTAATTGCTGCATAAAAGCATTGCCCCTGCTTCCAGTAAAATGGGATTAAAATGAGCTTGTCATCTGAGCCCTTTATTTTGTTATATGTTCTCTATGACTGTGGTATCCAGTGCACTTAGCATTTACAGGGAGCCTGTCATCAGTGAGAAACTGAGGCAAAGATAAATTACATGACTTGCCCTGAAACTGAACTCAATTGAACTCAGACTGAACTCAAATTTCCTAAGTCCCAACCTGACAACTACTGGAATCATCTGTCACTAAAATAATAAGAAATTTAGAAGAAAATGGTATGTTCTACCCCTGCTCCTCTCCACTTACCTTGTATGGTGTTTGATTCTGTATCTTTACTCTGGAGCAGTATCTTACAAATTTTTAAGAAAAAAGTCTCTTGATTTATGATAAGGCTCATAATTCTGAATCTGTCTAAACACAAAGTTCCATGAAATCCTAGGAAGGTTACATGACAAAATGTTTGAGGGAGGAAAATTAGACTTTGTCTAGAAAACAGGATCATCCATATTTACCTGGACAGAAACTTTGTCCACATTACACATGAATTGTGGGGGTTGTTGGTTGGTTTGTTATGGTAGTATTTTCTTTGGGTATTTTAAGAAAAATATGAGCTTGTACCTCTGAGAAAATTAGACCAGCAATTTAGTCAGGATTTTTAACATTACCTAAATCCCTACCCTACTATCCTCAGACTGTCCCTTTCAAGAATTTGCTCTATATTTATTAAATAATACAAATGATGCTAAAATAGAGCTGGTCGTTGAAATTCTGGGAGATTTATGTTTATAGAATAGCTCTGATAGCACTAATGTAAAAGTGAAGGGCATAAAGGAAATATGAAATATAAAGCAGAAGAGAAGACAAATTCCAATGAAATATCCAGGTTTTCAAGAAAAAAATCACTGATTAGTTTCAATATCTTCACTTCATATTGCAATGTGCTCTTCACAGAAAACTAGTGCATACACAGTGAATAATGTTGGTATTAACAGAGATGCACTAAACTAAAAAAGAATGAGTTGGCAATGAAGTAGTTAACCTGAAGAGGAAAAAGCCCTGGATGTGTTTGACTGGTCCAGCTCATGCTCTCCTTCTTCAGCAGTGAAGAAGGTTGGTAAGATGCTAGTACACATTAAGAGGTATATCTGTAACAAAGCCAATAAAATTACATTTTTACTATATAAGACCCTGTGGTGGTAGGCCAAATCTGGAATATAATGTCCAGTTTTGGTCATGAGAGTGGAAGACAGATGTAAATAAAATGGAGAAAGTACAGCAGAGGGCAACCAACATGATTAATGTACTGGAGAATGCTGGCAGAGTAGCTGAGAGAATGATGAAATGGGAATTATTTAGCCTCGAGGAAAGGTGATTAGGAGGTGAACTGACTGAAATATTTAAACTACCTATGGGTTATTATAAAATTAAGCTTGAAGGTGAATTTGAAATTTTTTGACAGACCAGAAATAAGGGAGGCAGGATTAAATACACATTAAATTAATGACCTCACAGTCTCACTGGGGTACACATGCTGGCTGCATGAGATGCCAGCTTGTGGAAGCTGCACAGCTTTGTGCTCCAACCTGTGGGTACCCAGGGCCTTTGAACAACCTGGGATTACTGGTAGGAACTGAAAGCTCAGTCAGTGACAGCATCAGCAGCAAACTCCCTTCTGGGCAGTGAGATTGCTCAGTCCAGACCATGTCCATGTGGAGTGGGGCTGCCTGCTTCTTTCCATACCTGCACAGTGCCTGAAAGCCTGGATCCCAAATGGACCAGCTGGTTCCTTGCCAACAGGACTGGTTTATGGGGTAACATGTTCTGCATCACTGGATGCCATGCCCTGAACCTGAGGGTGAGATCCATCACTACCTTTGGCCACCCAGGGTAAGGCAAGGCACTGACTTTGTGTTGGCCACCTGAGCTCCCACTGCAGGCTCTGGAGAGAGGAAGAGAAATTGCCAAAGCAGAGCTCCCTGCCTGTCCTAGGCAGGTGCCTAAGATAACATTAATTGCTCTCTGGAGGTGTTTTTCTGTTTCCATTGTCTCTGCTGGCAGCCTCACACAGAGCCAGGCTGGAATCCCAGTGCTTTTTGGCAACCATTGCCATGATGCCTCTGAGCTGACATGAAGAGGGGAGTCCATGAGCACACAGAAAAAACAGAATTTAGGCCAGGTAGATGGCATTGAAAACAAGATTTAAGTCCTCAGGATGAAGTGAGGGAGATGATGAGGAGAGGTAAAGAGTTCAAGCTCACTTATAGTCATTCAGGAATCTGGAAGTTAAGCAAAAATTTTTGATGAACAAACAGTTCAGTTTGTCACTGATGGATGAAGGCTCTGAATCTGCATTGAGGCAGTCTTGACATGGTACTTAAACAATGCAGACTAAGAAAAATAAACTGTACATGAACAAAGAAATGAAGAGGACACAGTGGCTATTAACAGTGAAATATGGTGTTTTTAATTAGCAAATGCTAATTGTAGGACTGGATATACAGTGGAATGGAAACACTGAATCTCAGGTGAAAATAGGTGATAGCAAAATACTATTAATCTGAAAAGGTATAATGAGAAAAACAAAGTAAGAGAAAATGGAAAGGCTGATTGCTCCTTCCAGCAAGAAAATGTTATTATCAATAAAAAAAATTAAGTGAAGCCTATTTTTTCTGTATTGAAACAAATTTTATACAGTATGTATGATGCTTGAATTATATTCTTTGCATTAAGAAGCCTAAAAATGGATAATATTAATTTCCAAAATAATATATACTTGAGTAAATCATGGAAATCCAATAATACAGAAAAAAAAATCCTGTAGATTTCACAGCAGTGATATAAGCAGGAAAAGGATAACATAAAAAGGAAAGGCTAGAAAAATAATTATACATATAAGTAAATCTTCAAAACAGAATATAAGTGTGCAGATAGATTTAAAAATAACCAAAGGATTGTATCAAGCAGGATTACCAATTTTCACAATTTGAAACCATGTTAGCAATAATTGGGAAGGGAAAAAACAATAACAAAACCGTAATTTCTGATGGACTCTCTCTATTTCAGAGTCTGTTGGGTTTATACCCCACCTGCCTGAGATGCAAGAGGGTCATAACTGCCCTGGGCTTTGTTTCCAAAAATGAACAAAGCTGAGCAATAAAACACACAATTAGAATTCAGTCATCATACCATTAGACCTGAAATATTTGTGAGGAAAAGGCAGTGACATCATGTAATGCTGTTCTTACAGTCAGACTCAAAAAGACCATAGAAAAAAAAATTTAAAATGTCTTGAACAAAGTGTTGGACAGAAAAGAGATTATGGTGTACTGGTAAATATTTAAGAGCAGATAAAGATGATAAAATCAAAATTAATTCCATCAGAGCCCACCAGATTGCAGCTGAAGAGTTTGGAAGCTGCATACAGTTTTGCTGAAGCATAAAATCACAGATAAACAGGAGTAGTCACAAATACTGGGAAAAAAACATTAACATTAGTGTCTGCACCATACCCAATCTATTGATTTTTTTAAGGTAACATAAAATGGTTTTATTTTACTGAGTGGAAACATAAACTGAATGTGAAGAGAAATTGCAGATATTGGGACTATTTACACTAAAAAAAGATTGAGAGGTTATGATAAAAGTCAAAAAAGCAGTTTAACAGTCCTGCTCAGTTCCTTGTGATTGTGTTTGTCCTTCCAGAAGTACAAGGAAAACACAATGAGACTGAAGAGTTGCAAATTCAAAAACATTAACTTGATAACTCTGCTACCTCACCAAGAATCTGAAGGTAAAGTGCAGCAAATAGGCAGTATGCAGAAGATAATTCTTTTATTTTTTCCTTCTTTTAGATGGTTTTGAAGCACTTGGCTTCAGGATCTGCATCATCCTTCACCTATCAGGACTGGTAGGAAAGGATGACTGACCACAGTTATCCCATAACTGCACCTTTGCCTGCAGGAGCTGTCATAGATTGTTGTTAAAGGATTGGACAATGCAAATCCTTGTGAGTCAAATTGGGCAGCCAGATCTTCTTCTTTGTGTGTGTGTTTTTAGAAGGGAATACAGGACAGCTTAGGGAAGAATGCAAGAATCTATCCATATTTCAAGCACTAAAATTGCACATATGCGTGTGTTTGTACAATGTATGCACATTTAAGAAACACATGGGGTTTGCTGTGGAAACATAATTATTATGAACTTAAAAACATCTAGACAGAAAGATATGACTCCTATCCTTAGTTTCACCTTCCTATCAGAGAAGGAGGGTGATGGACTGGCTGCTTTTAATAGCTCCAGAAAAATGGCAGCATGTTTCTGCTCACACACTGACAGGGAAGGACTTGACTGCTTGAAAAATCAGTGGTTGCCAGCTGTGCTCTGAGTAAAACTAGGGTTGGTCTGATAAAACTGGCAGTCCAAGTGCAAGATAGGAAATGAAGCCTTGGCAACATCATATAAGGAGAGGCTGAAAATTATATCATATGTTTTATCAAAACTGAACTCTGAATATGGTAGGTGACTGCAAAGAGTGAAGGCTAATAACAGGGTGCTTCAAAAACACACTCATGGCTGCATTGCCCCTGGGACAGTCCCTGTCTTTCATCTTCCACAGGACCAAATGTGAACAAGGTGTTGATGTAGCAACAGGTTTGGTTTTTTTTTCCTCTGCCCATTTGCTCTGTGCCTTCTGGAGGAGCATGCAAGGGGATGTTGATACCGGAGACATCACCTGGAATGCTGCAGTGACCTGCAAGGCTGTGCAGCTCATTCACACAGACAGTGATGCAGAGAGGGATGGAGACCCTTGGGTCCATGGGCTGTTTTGGAGATTCTCCACCCTCCCATGCCATTAACCTACAGCATGATGGGAAGGATGCCAGCTAAACACTGTGCCTCAGTTTCCCACTCACAAATGAGGACAGCAAAGCATTTCTGTTGTGTAGTGTAGGATAACCCTCATCATTACAGCCTAGAGCTTGTTCTGGTGTCTCAAGCAGGCAAACACAGATGAACTGCACAGCATTACCAATCTTAAAATGGCAAAGAAGAACTTAGGCTGTTACAAGGCCTTAACCTTTTTCTCCCACTTTGCTTTCCACTCAGAATGCCCCAAACACACGCCGAGGAAATAACACTGTGATGGCAGCTAAGGAAGGGCCAGTGGGTACTGAAGTGTGGCTTTGTCAGTTTAATAAGCTGCTGCTCTTGCAAAAATGGCTGCAGTCTCTAAACTTAACCCCTGAGAACTTCAATTATTTTATCTACCAATCTTTTGGATTACTGACACCCTCTAAGGGAAAAGCTGTTGTCTTAGATTAGCCAAAGCAGCTACAATGCTGTCTTCCTTAGAGACGGAGGATGACTTAGCTGTCTTATCCTTGGAAAATCTATATAATCCGAAGATTAATCCAGAAGACCCTGATCTCTTTGCAGCAAAAGGCCATTCCTAACATACTGCTTTCTCTCTAGCAAAGCTAGCTCTTCGCTTTCTCTTTCAGCCTAGAGTAAAAAGAGCTGTAATTGTCCTAATAAAAGCATTTTAGTGTCATGGATAGCAACTGTCATAATACAATTTCTTGCCTAGATAAAATTTATCCAGAGAATAAAATGGTTCCTACATTCCTTGCTATGAAAAAAAAAAAAAAAAAAAAAAAAAAAAAAAAAAAAAAAAAAGTTAATTGCTATCACTTAAAGCACGGAGGAAACTGAATGAACATCTTTCCCTTGGATCTCCTACAGGTGTCTTAGGCTACAAAATACTTGGTAGTGTGTGTGTGTTGACTTTAAAATCATTGTGGGATACAAAATAATGCACATTGCCTCTCTGAGCTGCTTCATTAGCCTGATTTACCTCCAAGGTTCCTGTTTCAGGCAAGTCTGCTAGTCTTGCATACAAAAGGATCAGCCTCAGAACTCTGCAGCGTGAGCAGAGCCTTTGTCCTCCCAGTAAGAGGGAATAAAGTACAAAACAAAAACAAACCTTCCCTGTAAAAGTGGCCTGTCAAATTAGCAGGGCATTTCAAATACAAAGATCTTCAAATCCTCACTTCTGCTCTATTTTAGAGACAGAGGAGAAAAACCTTATTTAGCAACAAAGCACAGTCCTTGACACACGGCTTTTAAAATAACTAATCGATCAATCTCCCCCTCCCTCTGTCCGTCTTTTACCAGAGAAGATTGAATGTGGTTTGAAAAGAAACGTCCAAGAAAGCTCGTCTGTGTGACAAAGCAAAAGCCAGACCAAAAGCAAACGGTGAAAGCTGAAAATGTCCCTGCCCCTCTGGAAAATGTAGGAAAAGAGGCAGAGCCCAGGGGCAGGGTGTGGGAGCTCCCAGGGCTGTCGAGGTGCGCTGCAAGGAAGCCACATCAAGGATCTCACCTGCCCCTACCAGTGACTGCGGGACATTTCAGAGTGTGACCTTTTGAAATGTACATAAAATACTGTGGATCGTCTCCTCTCCTGAGGGCATCTGTAGCATGAAACTGAAGGTGGCCTCGCAGTTGGCAGAAAGTGTGCGGGGCTTTCTGTTTGCATTTATTTGTGTACAGACACTGGCTTGTTTGCTGCTTTTTCTAAATTACTGCCCTCTGCGTTTCCTTCGTTTTACATGCACTGCTGTTAAATCACTTTTTCCGATAAATATGGAAACTTGATGAGTTGAAAAAATCCTTCCATGTCAATTCTGCAGTTCATATTCATGCTGAGATTGTATCTAATTTTGAAAATCTTCACACTTGTGCCCTGCCATCATGTGTAATCTTTTATGCATGGCTACCTCCACTGCTGCTGAAGCAGTTGCTATGCGACAGATGAACCTGCTCCGTGGGGCCCTGACATTAGTAAAAGCAAATTGACCACAGGAGCACTAATCTAGCATGAAAAGCAGTTGGTGCCGTGCATTTCCTAGAGAAGGATTATCTAATCAACAAGCAAAACCTCCTTTTAAACGTGAGCTGAATTACCTGGGTCTGGATTTCCCTGTTTCGCACCTTTTTGCTACACCAAATCATCCTGAAGGGTGAAGCCTGCAGAGGTGCATTACTCAAGAGGAACAGGGACTCATCTCGGATCAGATTCTTCAGCTCTCACCCTGGCCTGCTGGCAAATTTGTCACCTGGGCTGATAGTTCCTGTAACTTCTTTCTCCAAGGTTACCAAAAACTGGTAATGAAGACAAATAAAGACAAAAGATGGTCAGACTGCAGTGAATGTCATCCTCTTATCACCTCACTGAGCTTTAAGTGTCAGGAAAGGGTTAGATGAGAAAGTGGTCACCTAATCCACATGGAACCCGGGGTATAATGCCTGCTCAAAAACCACCACAGCACATTGCTGCCTTTTTTGGAGAAAGTGATCTCAGGGGAATTATACTTTGCCAGCCAGATCACTACTAACATCATTATTAGTGATTTAACCCTGCAAGTACTGGGCAATTTTCTTTGAATCCATCACCAAACATATGATTATATTAGAGAAAATGAGTCCTGACTCACATAAAGGTTCAGCTGACCTCTATCTGGATGTTTCTGAGGAGGATAAGGCTGATAATCTACTGTTTTCTCCTAGAGGTAGAGAGGCTTTTTAACCCTTATCTTGTCACAGGAGAACAGAGTTATTGGAAAAGGTGACTTCAAAAGCCACTTTTGAAGAGGCAAAGGTTTTATCATGTGAAACATTTTCAGGACAATCACAGGCACTCCTGGAGGATCCTCCAGATTTGGGGGATCCAAATCTGTCCAACTGAGGTGTCTCCAACTCCATTACAATCCAGCGAGATGTGATTTTTTTGACCTCCTGTTTCTATTGTGGTGCAGCACAAAGAAATCCAACAAGTGTGCAGTTCTCCGTGTCAGAATCATGGATCTGGATATTACAGAAACAGCATCTCAGATAGAAGACTTGGGAATGTTACAGCCCAGTTTGTACCAATAGCTCAACATGCTTACCCCTAGGTGTAGATAAAGAGAGAATTTGATGACATCTTCATGGGGATAATACTAAAAACTATTGCAACATAAGCCTCAGAAAAGGATGTCAGATAGGAAAACAGAAATCATCTCTTCCAAAACCTTAATCTCTTCCTTAACTCCTTGATTTCCTCAGCTTCTGAACACAACACCAGCTACAACAATACTTGCTGTTCTTAAATTACTTGTTTCATTTAGTTCATCAAATGAGTTTTATTTCTAGTGCTGCTACTGCTTATGACTAACTCTTGTTGAGGCTCATGGTACAAGGGTTACTGAGTGATGTGAAAGGACTCAGAGGTACAACTTTCATTAACCTTGATAGGATGCACACAGCTAAATCCCACCCTGAATATTTAACCCCCATGGTCTCTGTCTCCTCTGGTCTGTATAAATTGCCATGAAGAGGGAAATAAATAAATGCATCTATGCTGCCTTTGGTGCAGTGCTTAAGCACACACAGCAGAGATTCAGCACCCCTGCACCTGTGCTCAGGTAGGTCCTGCCCCACAGCCCCTCACTGCCCCACACACACCAGCACTAGAGAATCCTTCCTACCAGCTGAGCTTCTCTTCTGTGCAATGCCACACTAACAGCCTCCTGTGCAGGGCTGTCTCCTGCCACAGGCAAGGAACCATCAGGTTCTGTGCTGCAGGAGTTCTATTTAGACCCATCACAAACAAATCAAGACCACGTGTGGGACTGGTGAGAGCCTGGGAGGTGGGAGCTCAGTTCATACTCATGCAGGAGTTGTTTAGTTCACACCAAACCAGTGCTCTAGCACAGATCTCAGGGCATCAGCAGACATCAACCAGTGGCAGCATCGTGCACTGGGTAAGTCCAACAAAGAATTTCACACTGTACTTTTTTGCCATATAAAGTGATGGTGAAGCAACCTCTGTACCACAGAACCTGGAACTTGGTCTCCAGAGCACTCTAGTTTTAAGCAAATGTCCAGACTTTGCTTTTACTTCCCATTTCCAGACTTTGCCGAGGTTACCATGTGCTGTAAATCTGTTGCCACCCGAGTTCTCATCCACAAGGGCCTGAACAACTGATATTGCTGTGGTGTTCTTTAACTTGCCAGTGAGGGCAACAAACACCTCCTACAAACCAGGTTCAATATTCCTAATGAAAAGCCACTGCAAAACTGCTCCTCTGCCAGTTAGAGCTCCTACTGTTTTCATGACCAGCTTAAGTACATCTTTTCTTGCCTCAGGTTTAACTCAATCTTCTTTTCCTCCTCTACCCACCCTTCCTACAGTAAGCATGCACACAATTCAGTGTCTGTCCTTATGAAGAGAAAAATTATACACATCTGGTCTTGACTTAAGTAGGCTCAGCAAGATTTTAGGCTGGGTGTTATGGCCCAAGAAGAGCTGTGCAAGCCAGCTCCAGTTCTAGAAAGTTGTAAAGGTGCTTCAACACCTCATTCCACCTGAGCAAAGTATTTATGCATTGCAGGGTGCTTCAGTGGAGGTTCAGGGCTACAATGAGGCTGCTATTTCCAGATTTGAGTGCACCATCTGGATGTAGGAGCTCGGGCAGGTGCTAGCTCAAGGCCTTCTTTGTACTTCAATACACAGAATAGACACATCCCCACTTGTCAGGCTCTCCAGTTCCCCCTTGTCACCCCAATGTCCTTCCCAGCACCTGTTTCAGCTTGACTTTGTTTACCTTGAAGGAAAATTATGACAATTATAAGGGTGAGATTGTTCTGAACTCATAAGTGTTTTGCACAATGGTCCTAATACTTCCCTCTTTCTCCTGGAAATACCTGCCTTAATGGAGCCTGTGACCACATATGGGGCTTCTGCCCATTCATGTTAATTTAATCTCTCCCATTGTTCATCAGAGCTTTCTTTCTGCCCTAACAGCCACTTCTTTTTTTGGAGCAATGACACAAATTATCATTAAGCAGGGCAACGCTCAAACCCTCAAGGGCTACAATTAGGTTTCAGGGTTCCGTGTGGGAGGACTGCACCAGAATACTACAATCCTTTCTTTATTCTTTAATGATCATTACACTCTCTATGTATTAATAAAACTCATTTCCTATCCTTCTGGACATGCAAGAAAAAAAGTAATTAAAACAAAAATTAAGAAGCTCTTGTTGTATGTAATAACAAGGGTCCAAATTCAGCTTTCAGTAAAGCTCTGACAGTTTGATTCTCTGCCCAAAAATGTCATTGAAAAATCTCACAGAATCACAGAATGGTTTGGGTTGGAAGGGACCTTAATAATCATTTGGTTTCAACCTCTCTGTCCCAGGCAGGGACACTTTCCACTGTCCCAGGTTGCTGAAAGCCCCATCCAATCTGGCAGTGGACATTTCCAGGGATGGGACAGCCACAGCTTCTCTGAGCACCCTGTACCAGGGCCTCACCACCCTCACAGGGAAGGATTTCTTCCCAATATCTAACATAAGTCTACCATTTTCAATTTAAAGCCATTGCCACTTGTCTTGCCTCTCCAGACCTTTGTCCAAAGTCCCTCTCCAGGTCTCTTGCAGAGACTTTAGGTACAGGAAGGTGCTCTAAGATCCCCCTGGAGCTTTCTCTTCACCAGAATGAACAATCCCAAGTCAGCCTGTGTCCACAAGAGAGGTGCTCCAGCCCTCTGATGATCCTTGTGGCCTCCTCTGGACTCACTCCAGCAGGTCCATGTCCTCCTGTGACATCCTCTCATATTTTGGTGCTTCTGAGAGTTCAGTTTCTGTCCCTTTCTATACGGCTCACCAAGGGCTGGGAGCAAGGCTGGGGACAGCAATGCATGAACTTCAAAGTCAAAGATGGGAGGAGTGTCCTAAAAAATTTGAAGCCCAAACTTATATGTTTCCTGTGATGAAAACTAATTATAAAATCAGAATGCATTACCATAATTATTTATATCTGTGTTTTAAGGAATTTGCTGTCTTCTGAATCTAATAAACGAAGGAACTGATGCTTGACTGCTACAACAGTTTTTAATCTGTTTGGAAATTAATCCAAACAATGAAGAAATGCTTTCCAGTACTACAAGAAAACATTACAGTAAGGAAAGAAATGGAAGGGAGAGAGAAAGCTTTAAAGAAAAAGAAAAAAAAAAAAAAAAAAAAAAAAAAAAAAAAAAAAAAAAAAAAAAAAAAAAAAAAAAAAAAAAAAAAAAAAAGTAAAAAAACAATTATTATCTGGGGATAATTAGGGGCAGAGTGCACCTGCTTCTCCTGATGTGCAGGATGGGAAACGAGGGCATAGGAAACATTGCCTTTGGCTCTCTGACCCCACTCATCCCTGGCAGATGCCATACATTGCTCCACAAGGAAGCAGGGAGCCAGGAGGGGTTGGCAGGTTTCAGATGGGGTATTGTGATCCCACCCCTCATAAAAACTTGTGAGCTCCACAGTCTCCCTAAGGTTCAGCTGCAAATGAATATGGTACACTCCTGGCAAGCTAAATGAAATGTCTGTCAAATATCACCATCTCTGTGTTTTCAGCCCTCTCAGCAAGGTAGTCTTCAAGCACCTGCTCATACCTCTGCAGCTGAGGCAGATTAATTCAAAGGATAAAACATCAGATAGAGAATAATTGCTTAAGAGCAGCCAAAGCAGACAGAGGTTTAGTATAACTATGTTTAGAATTAGCACAGATCCTTCATCCTATTCTTAGCCATAAAAGAGAAATTAGTCTATTTCCCATATCTCTCACTTCTACAGCTGTTCACCTCATCACGTTGTGCACGGAGTTGTTAGAGCTGCCGAAGATTAAGCAAGTTTTTGGCAAAGATTGCAAGGTAGGCAGTTTTCTGTCAGATGGGGAGGACTGTGTAGGAGGTTAATAATATCAGGCACACCCAATGAGAGCAGTAATGGCACAGAGGCCAATAAAAGCCCTAAAATCAACAGCACTTTTGAAATTCATCTCAACCCAATTTTTCACAGACATGGTCAGGAGGCTTTCGTTTGCTTCCTCATGAGAACCTGCTCGTAGCACCTGAGCTCAGCTAATTTCTGTAGTTCAGGGTCAGCAAAGTCTCCAAGATCTAAATGAGCAGAGAGTAAATAAATTGTGTTTTTATCCTATTCATGACCTTCCAGGTGCACCCATAAATGCAGCAGGAGAGAAGCAGGCCAGTTGTTAGTATTGTTACCTGTGTTACCTCTGTGCAGGGCATCAAAACCCAGCTTTGGTTCCAATCTTTCCAAGCATTCACAGCTTCCAGCAGGAGCAAGCCTGCTAATTTCATGGTGCATCTCCTCTGCCTAAAGCTGAGTGTCACTGATCCCATGCATGGATGCTGTGGCTCCCAATCCAATATTAACACCCACTTAATTATCAGCCAAGAACATTGAACTCAGTAGCTGCACACTGTAATATTGCAGGGAGTGCTCCAGAAACTCTCTGAACAAAAGTTCTATCTCTGACTCAGAAACAAATCCTCTGACATTTTGTCTGCAGGAGCCGGCTAAAAATATCCTTTTAATCATTATTTGGCCAAAATAATCTTTAGCAAGGGTGAAACAGTGAGTGTCCAAGCCTTGCTGCAGAATGAATATGTCAAAAGTCCAGCTGGGGCCCCAGCTGAGGCAGTGGTGGGTGCTGAAGGCAGAGGTCAGCTGGTTATCCCCAAGGGAAGGTGCAGTGGGCTGAATTTCTCACACTTTCTCAGCCAATGTAAAGTTCTCTCCCTCTTTTCTTTTGGAGGATGAAAGTAGCATTTGTGGCTTGCTGAAAAAAAAAAAAAAAAAAAAAAAAAAAAAAAAAAGAAAAAGAAAGAAAGAAAATTAAGCTTGCTAGAGGACATTCTGTTTCTAATCCAGCTTGTGTGCATCTCCCACACGTTCCTGAAATTTCTGCGGCAATAGGTGTTTGTTGCACTCCTGTATGGAATCTCAAATAGCTTTATAACAGCATCTCCTCAGATGTCTCATTACTCCTAAAAACAATGTTGTGTTAGAATTGTTTGCTTTCCTTCCTTTTTGTTTCAAGATTTTAAAAGGCAGCTGCTAGAGATCGATTTTCAGTTTTTAAAATACTCCACTCCTAAATAATACAGCATCATGTGCCTCTCAGATGGAGATCACAGTTTGGCTGTGTGCTTAACCAAGCTGCTTTCCTTGGGAAAATATCACAGCTGGGATGTGACCTGCTTCTAGACTTTGATTTCATTTCTGCAAGAAAGCAGTCCACCACAGCTTGTTAGCCCTTTGAGCAGGATTTACGTATTACTCGCTCAGGCCAAGCAGAGTGTTAGCCCTCAATAATAATAATGAGTTGTGAAAGGAGTTCATAACTGGATGTGTGAGATAAAGAATATTTGAAGAGCAAAGGTTGACAATATTCTCGGGGATAATGGCATTATTTCTGGGGAATCTCTCTAAGCAGCATGTCTGGGAGGAATTTGTCCCTGACAGACCACTGCACCTACTTTAGTTTCCCAGCCATTATCCAAACAGCATTTCTTCTTCAAACCCTTTGGAGCCATAGACCTTTTGAAAACACAGACTCCCAGGAGGAGTTTAGCACACCAAATAAAATAAAGTAATTAAATACAATAAACTAAAAGATGAAGGTAACAAAGCCAGAGACTGATTAGTAATACCTATGCAAACCTTGCTATTTGAAAAGCACGACAGATTTTGTTGTGCATTCTTCCTGCTAGGACAAGTACTTTGTAAGTAATCACAATTTTGCTGCCTCAGAGAACGTGATTTCAGCTGCTTCCTGCTCAACATAGTGAACATCCTAAGCACAGTGGAAAAAAATTCCAATCAGGAATCTCTCAATTTTCACAAATTTCTTCCAGGTGCTCTGCATAGCTGCTCACACAGTGTATTCTGCATGCTTTAATGAACTGTTTGTTGTTGCTACAACAGGAAGCACTGGTGTGAGGATATGAACTCCCTGGCAATACCTCATGCATGGGAAGCAGTACTCTTTTGACCTCTTTCAGCCTCTCCATTTTTGTATTCTCATCAAGAGATTTCTACACTGAAAGCAAGTGCACAAACTCACCGTTTTTGCATTTGAATCACACGTAGACATCAGCTTTCTTTCCTCCCCCCCATTTTCTTTTGTATATCTTCCTGTGCCTGTAAATGCCCAGAAAAAGCTGTAGAGTATATCCTTTTGGGTCCCAATTAAGATTCTGAACTGCTGTTCTCTGTATGATAACAACCTGAAGTGCTGACAACACGCTACCTGTCAACAGGCAAATGAAGGCCAACCATCTGTTCTACTATAAATTGTCTCCATTACTCTCAACTTGAAAATCTGCTTTAAAGACTCCCCAATTATCTAGTAACCTGAGCCAAATGATGCAGTGTTATTTTAACTAAAATTGTCATTGTATACAAGAAAAATAAACATAAAAATCTCTGAACAAAGAAAGATTTTTGAAAAGTTGGTTTATATGTGATTTTGTGTGTACAGCTCTGATGTTTGTGCTGGAGCAGCTCAGAATTGCAGAAGCAAAGAGTATCAGATTGCTGCTGGTTGAAATCCTGAATTTCAATGGATAGGGAGCTGCTTATACCCTCTGCTCAGAAGCTTTTTTCTCAAACAGGTTTGATTTTATTTCAGTTAAGCTGGGCTTGCATCTACTCCCAAAATCTTCATATCCTAAAGTAAGACCAGCAAAAACCAAGCACTAAAGCAAGTGTTCAACTTCTGCCTGTTTGCCTGTCCCTAGAACATTCCCTGTTCCTCAGGCTGCCTTCAAGCCCTTGTACTGTTAGCTGGCTTCTTTCCTTGGGGCATTCCCTGATTGTTACAACCCTGAAACCTCTATGGGGAGTCCAAAATTGGACCCAGTACAGAATTTATATTGTCATAAATGAACACAGGCTGATAATCTAACTCGGATTTCCCCTATTCAGTAACCAAAAACTTGCATCAGCAGCTGGGGCAAGCAAGCAGGTCAGTCTTAAACACTGCTCAGAGGACTCATCTACTGATCACATCCATTGAACTACATGTAACAGCACCCTGATTTTGAACACAGCACTCATTACACCCCCATTTTATTCACAGAGCCAGAGAGCTCAGTAGATTTCCTATGTAGAAAGAAAATGTATTTTTAAACTATCCATAGTTTTTTAATGTCCAGAGATTACAGATAGCAAAGATAACACTGACTGAATGAAAAATGATAGAAAAGTACTTGGGCTTAGTTTGCAGATGCAAGAATTAGGATATGGGATGCCACTGGAAAACCTGCAGGGCATCTTCAGAACCATCTTAGGGTGCAGGTGGTAAACAGAAGATTCAAAGACAGTAAAGAAGACAATCCAAACCAGGGAGACATAGGCATGTAAATGTTTTTGTCACTGTGGTGACTTTTACAAGGCCATTCACCTGTACAAGGCCCTATTGACAAGACAATGGCTGCAATTTGTAGTACTTAAATGACACAGAAACACTCCAAAATACTTAGCAACCAAACAGCAGTACTTGATCCCATGCTATGGATCCAGCAAGATGAAATTACTGCTTTTCATATCTTTTCAGCCTTGTGTTGGAAGAGCAGTTTGTGCTCCATGGTATTTACTGGGGAAGTTAAACACCTAGAAGAATAAGATGACACAGTTGCCTTCATTATGAATGGCTTTTTGAAGGGTCACATTTCTTCTTTCATACAAAAGAAAGGCAGGAATTTATAGACTGTACTAGATATTTCCAAGAAATTCAGAAAATGAGGCAAAGGTAAAAAACTGATTTAATGACTCAGAGTCATGTTAGTGTAACCACTGTAACACGTAAATGAATCAGATCACTGCCCTTCAACACAAGGTGCAGCCATCAACAGCGGTACGAATTTGTGTTTGTGTCATGACCCTTGAGATACTGTTTTCCATTTATGGACTTTATTTTTCCTCCTACAGATTTCTATCTAAAGTAAGTCTGCCTCCTACTTTTGATATACCAAATTATTTTGGGTTTTACTGGCTGGCTAATGGGAGTTTTGGTTTCCAGTTAGGTTTGTCATTCTCCTTTGCAAAATCTGCAGCCAAGATTTTGATCCAGTGCAGTTGTGTTTGCCTTTGCACCAGCACCACCAATCTGCACTTGCTGCTGGCATTTACAACTTTCCACTGGTGCAAGTAGTCCTAGGAATTAACACACCCAAATATTTCCAAAGAGTAAAACACAGAACTGTTTGTATTTCTGCCCGCTTCCTGTGGTAGATAATCCAAAAATACGCAGATTGCCTAAATTTAGTTACCCGCTTTGGCAGCTACACCCAGCACATATTCCATGAGTTGTACATCACCCAGTGCAAGGGAAGATCTATCCACACACACTTCAGCCTCTGACCACCTTCCTGCAGTCTGGAAATCCTCTGTGGATGGTCAGTTAGTACAAGCTCATTAAGTAGGTGACTCATCAAAACTGGTCCACCTCCAAATAAATGCTGTTACTAACTTGAGCCAAATCAGAACAATATCACATTATCTTATATTTAGATTCACATCTGAAACAAATCTGGAGATAATATAGGAAATCTATCTTATTAAATTTGTACCAAAGTCCCAAACCAAGGACTATTTTACCTTATGGAAGAGAAGACGTGTGAAGAGCACTTTTCTCAATGTCTCAAACCAAAATAAAGCTAAACCAGGCACCAAATGTAGCCCAGGTTAGATCTCACAGCCAGACACCCAGACATCGGTGCTATTTCACACTGACATTCAATACTCACATCTCTAGTCATCAACTGTTTGGAGATTTGGGGCAGAGGGAGGATCCCTAAGGATAAAAGTTTAAACAAAGAAAGCAAAGAACTTGTTTGCATCATGCAATTGCTCACTCTGTGAACTGCAACTACTTCATTTCTTGTTGCTTCAGTCAGGAACAATTCATAAAGGACCTGGATATCACCTTCTAAACAAAGATGTCAAAACAGCAATGCAACAAAAAGTGAAATATGTGATATATAAATACTTATTAGCTGATGTAATGTACAGTAGGGGAAGGAGGAAATGTATATTCAACTATGTGACAGGTATTTCAAAGCACCACATAATTAGCTTTGTTTTGTTATTTTAATTTTGTTTTTAATGGCAAGATGCAGCATTAAAAAATCTACTAATTAGATAGGAAGTTCCCCTAAAGACATCTATCAACAGTTTCTATTAATACAGGCAACTGTGAGTAAGTAGGTAGGATGGAAAAACATTCAAAACCAACTTTTAGTTAATTAAATTGAGGTCTGGATGAAAAATACTTTTCCCCCATCAACAAATGTTCAGTCACATTTCTTAGAAAATTGGAGTGAAAAATAATCCTAAATCTGAGGAACCTGTCAGAATTTTGATTTCCATCTACTTTATTTCTCATAACTTCAACACAAGTATATTATCTCCATGGCTTGCTGAGCTCCACAGACAAACCCACTGTTGCTGTAAGAGCTGTGTATTCACTGCTACAGGTGTTACAAATGTGTAGGGTGGTAGAACTTTTTTAACACTTTCACATCTTGGCCTTACGTAGTCACAGATTAATAGTAATGGAAGTACCACCAACTGCTGTGTCTGGCTTCTCCCAGAAAAGTTAGAACTTTTCTTTTTTCTTACCTTGACTAAAAAAATTTACACAGACCTTTTGAGGTACTCAGGCTGGCCAGCCAGCAATTGGCCATGTTGCCATCCAAGGGCTGTTGGCCAGTTGAGGTTCGGTGGTGCAGGAATGCATCAACAGCCTCCAAGGAAAGATTTAGATTGGATGGGTTTCAGTAATACATGGCCACCACTTGAAGACAGTGTACTCTGGTTCTAATGATGCCACAGAGCAGCAGGGGTGGAAGCAGGGCAGTAGTAGATGATTTAGGACACGTTCATGGAATATTTGGAGTCTTTGTGCTGTTCTTCCTGGGCAGAAATCAGCCACATCCTCTTCACTGTGCAGGCTGGAGCAATCCTCAGTGGGCCCTTTGTGTGGAGCCTGTGTAGACACCTGGCATGGCATTAACACCACAATCAGAGGGCACACTGCAATTTAATCCCCACTGGGCTTACCTGGAATGTTTGCCTGTGTGTGCTGGGTGCAGGAACCTGTGGGTCTGGAGAGAGCAGGCAGCATGGGCATCCTCTGGCAGGAGCAGAGGAACCTAAACAGCAGAGGTAGTCGTGGATCCCAAGAGTCCCTCCAGCCCTGTGACCAGGCTCTGGGTGAGCAGGCAGCCCAACATGGATTCTGGATCTGTGTGGAAATCTGGGGGAGTGTCTCCTTCACACACGGAGTGGGGACGCCTGCGAGCCAGGCGGAGTCCAGGGGCTGGGAAGGGAAGGATGCAGAGCCACTTACAGGAGATTGACAAGGCAAGGTCTGCTGAAGGACAGTCAAACAGAGCCTGTTCTCCCTATAGATCTGGTACTGAGAGGGGCAGGTGAATGTCCAAGATAAAAAAGAAACCCTGTTTTAATTCCTGCTGTACACATACATAATGCAGGTAGCAGGAAAGGAACAGCTGAGGAGTGAATTTGCTAAACAGAGACAGCACACAGTGCTCTGTGTAGCATTTCTCCTCACATTTAGAAAATAACTGGATCTCATGCTTATTTTGCTTCCCTTCCCTATATCTAAATTCATATTCTTTACCACCTGCGTGTGCAGAATGGAATAAATAATGATTACCACTGTGATAGAGAACTCCTGCTAAAATCCCAGTAAGTCATCAAATGGTTGTTACGTACAAAGATAATGCAGTCAATAGTGAGGCTTTTTCAGCAGGGTTAGGCAGCAACACTATATGTGCATGTTTTATTAGTTACAAAAATGGGTATTTCAGTATAAGCACCACATGTAGATCAAACTGACAGACTCCTTTGGGATTAAGCCCCATCGCCTTCTGAATGCAAGACAAGCATAAAACCACTGCAGCAATGGGGAAAAAAAATCAGCTTGAAAATAATTAAACAGCAAGGCAGCCACCCATAATGATATTCAGCAGAACACATTAGGGACAGTTTGCTGGGAATGCACAAGAGCACTCCAGTTGTTTAATTAACATTGAAACGGCGGTTCTACAAGAACTAAAAATCCTGTTAATTTATGTGTCTCTTAATGATGCTCATTTAAATACTGTCAACTTTTCTCCAGTTTAATATTCATGATTTTTAGTCATTAAAACACCACTCTCAGCTTGTGGATTCACCGAGAAACACAAATTGTTTGATGATGATGTCAGTTCTTTAAAAAGTTGGGGTTTTTTCCCCTTAAAGTGTAAATCTCTGAATGTTCATCACGAGGGTCATTGTAGTCTGGTCTATAAATACCATTTTTATCATTCGTATAATATAATAAACCACAATGTTCTCTCTCACCTTCAAAGACGAGCCCTGCTTGCATAGTCAGGAGTTATTTATGTAAAGGTAGTTATCTTTTTATGACAGAGCATCTCAGCTAGTTAATGTAATGGCTTTATATATTGGGATACTGGGCTCAAGTCCCACTTTAGATTATAAAAACTATTTTCATCCAGGGTAGGAAACATTACATTAAAGATAATTTTAGTGCTGGAAAGACGCTTGCAGCTGGATATTAAAAAGATACTGCCAATGTAGGCAGAAGTCAAATTTTGACCTCCCCAGAATCAGTATATCCATGGTCTGAATGAACACTTGATTCCATTGAACCTTTGTTTACCCTGTCCTTTCCCTGTGTTGGGAAGTGTAGATGGTCTCCAATGCTGCCTCTTTGGCAGAAACTATGATGGAGCCTCCTGTGACAGGGACTTCTTCAGAAAAATATTATATATTGATCTTTTTTTTTCAGAGAAAATCCATTAAGGTTTTTATAAATTTTAAAAATATGGCTTAATTGTACAGTTAATCTTTTCATTGTATAATGAGAATTTAGATTTCAAGGAAAAGCTGAACATTTTCAGCAAGACAGAGAGCAGGACATTTGGAACAGAAGTACAGACAACTACAGATGGATATTTAAATGATCTTCCTTTACAAGGCATTTCTTGCTATTATTTTTCTTCTAAGTACCAGCCCTTAACACCTTCTTAATTCCTTCCTCTGATGATGCCATGTTTTCCTGGGCAAGGTATATTGTTCCTTTTTATTCTTCTTCATAATACCCAAACAACTAGAAGTGTCTCTTATTAGATACTTTATTTTTTTTTTCTCTAAGTGGATTGTAAAAAATATTAATAAAAGACACAGGTTCAGGCTTAAAAGAGGCCATATACAAAGAGCAGATGAAATCTTGTTAGCACTCCAATTCCCACTGCATACTTTTAAAACCTAGCTGAGTTTCCCATCTCAGGGTTTTTTTATTATTCCTGTCAGATTTCCAGTACACATTGAAATGCAACAGTGCCATATAATTTTTCTGAAAGACAGTTTGTTTGGCATTTTAGACAGACATCCAACACAACAAAATGTACTTTATTATACAGAGAGAAAAATATTCTGTGAACCAGGCAGCACAGAACTTACACTACCTGATTAGTAGCAAAGCCAATATTTATCACCTACTTCTGCTCATTTCAGTTTTTGCATTTTATTCTCTCCCTGTTGTTTCATATTTACAATCTGCACTTCATAACTAAATATCTTAATGTGGTTTACCTCTGAAAAAAACAGTCATAACTAGATGGTCTAGACATAATCTTAATTACCAAAATGTTATCCCATGTCTAAAGTGCTTTTTATGCAGTTACTGTTGCTATTTTCTCCCAGAAGCATTTCAATTAAGCAAGTAATCTGTATTAACTTATTGTGTACACATTTTAATGTAATATACATTATTTTCAGCATCATTCATCCCTGAAGACATATTTCTATTTATTTTAGTAGTCTAAATGTTCTTTTTTTTCAGCAAAGGATTCTTTTTTCATTATACCTTATAATGGCCTAATTATTAAATGCAATTCCTTGGGACCATAATTTTGGGATAAAGCCTCATACATAGTTCTAGCATGAAGTATATGACCATCTTTATTCTGCTTTAATCCATAATAGATTTTCTCCAGTAAAAATGCATTATAGCTCCAGATTGATCTGTGAATGGTCTGTGCAATTCCAATGTCCCTGTTGTTTTTCATGTTGATCATAGAAAAAAAAATTATTAACATCTTAATTCTTAATTTTTTTATTAAAAAAGGGTACAAGTCTTAAGGTAAAATATATTAATTCTATCTATGGCAACTTCATCTGTTTAAATCATTACAGATAAATTTGAGAATGTAAACCTTATATGATAACTTACACAGCTCTTCCATTTTGGCATTTATACTTCCATATCCAACCCTTTTGACATTGCTTCCAAGGAGGCACTTGAAACTTAGGCATTGCCTGTAAACTGGTTCCCAAGTGAAAGTTTCCATTACATTAAATTGGTATTTTGTATAGCCAGCACGAAGTAATCAGCATATGATATCTATTCCCAGTACATTTATTTACTAAACTTCTTCAGTGTCCCTAATCTTTGGCACTAATGGTTCAATAATTAAACAAATTATAATGAACAGTCTTCTCTTGTTCCTTGTTTTTGAAGCACTTGAACCCAATGCACAAGGAAAGTCGTTTCACATGCTAATTCAATTCTGAAAGCATTTTTCATGTTTCTCCAACATCCCAATTAAACACTGAGATCCTACCAAGAAAAACAGAACACTTTCTCTGTACCGATATATTGTGGAAAAGCCTCGTTTTTAGAATCTGTGATGTGCTAAATGTCACAAGAATTTCTTGCACTTACCTAAGGGAATTCTCTTCCTGAAACACAGATTGGTTTGCATCAGCATAAGCTTTCTTGTCTCTATCTCCACCAAGACCTAGTGGAAAAACCTTTGGCTCAGGAGGGAGGTTGATTAGGTTCATCCTGGAAAATCATCAGCTAAGTGTTCAATTTCCATCGAGAAAAAAACCCTCTGTAAGAAGGAAGGTACTTGTGTCCCAAATATTTCAGAGGGGCATCCAGTAGACCAAGACTCTTCCCTATTTTTAATGTACCTATATCCTGTTTTTCAGATGTTTTGAAACCCTGCAATGTATCAGCTGACCCTCTATGTTTTCATATTTATTGATATGCATTTGTACAGGGTTATGAAACTTGCATTTTACAAATCTCTTCATTTTGCTTCACCTTGTTTCTGAGCACTCCTTGTTCTTGTAGCTGTCTTAGATCATCTATTAAAATTAAATTTGGCTGCTAATGCATCTAACTTCTTCCCTATGGAGAAGAAAAAATGCCAAAGGCCACTAGTTTGCAGATAGAAATTCTTTCTGGGTTTTGACTCTTGTTTATGTCAGTAGTAGCTCTGTCTGAGAATGGATGTTTCACTTTTTTCCTCTCATGAAAGTTTATCTCATTATGGCTCCTGCAAAGTGCAAACTTGTTGCTCTAGGTCTACAGGTTTGTGTCTATCTCATGTTTTTCCTAAATCCACTATGCTAGCAAACATATATCCCTTTATAATTGCTTTAAAGGCTCCTTCCTAGGATTCTGAAGATAAATTTTGTAAGAGATTGCCCAGCACATAATTATTGTGTGATTTTCTTGTTTATTCACACGTTCTTTCAGTGCTACCTAATCTCCCTCTTTTCCTCTGACATGGACTTTATTTTTATGAATATCAATGCAGAGTCAGAGATACTGCTGTTATTATCCTAATACTGAGAATCTCACATAATAGACTTTTTGATATCAAAATCAAATCACCTGGAGTATGTATTTTGAGAGATTTAGAGAAATAAATATATTCTGTTAAGTCATAGCAATCTGCTGAAGTCCATCAACTCTGGGGGTTTATAAACTGGTTCCAACACTTGAACTTTTTTCAGTGAAGCTGGTGGAAGACTTGTTTATGTATCCTGGGCTGGGCTGATGCATCAACAATTATCTGTGAATCCAGAGCTGCTGCAAGCACTAATCAAACACTAAAATTTTATATGGGTAAACATCAGTGACAAAGTCATCATCTTCTTCTGCATCTGGTTTGAAACTTTTACATACCAGTGCTACTTGTACAGGCATTAATAAAAACACAGTTTTTAATTGCAGGAAAATGCTTCTATAGTGAGCTCCCAATGGCCTTTGGGTGACATTAATTTTTTCCTTCAGGTGAGCCTCCTGATGAGTCACTACTCACATTCCCTGTTTTGTTGGTTTTGACTTGGTGAGATTTGGGTTTTTTTGGGTGGGGTATTTTTTGTTCTTTTTAATAAAGGGTATTTTTAATTGCTTACTTTTGCGCCATACTTAAAATCTGGTGTGCTGAATTCTGTTTTCACTCTTTCCGTATTTAATAGCAATATTAAGCTTTATATTTACTTAGTAGTGTCTCCTCATTATGCTTGTAGGGGGATTTTTTTGTATCTCCATGTCTCCTAATCAGACTTCTGATTATATTCAACATTGTACCAAAATTATAGCCTATCTTTATAGGTTATCCCTATGCTACATTTTTGCTTTGTTCTATGTTTTCTGGTATCCATATTAGCAATGGAAAACTTTCTTAATGTTAGCTCTTGTAGTTGCTACTTGTTATTTGTTGGAATTTGTTTCTTAAACTGTATCTTTATAATTTTAGCACAAAACTCATTATATACATTTTTTTTGCCACCAAGGCAGTATTTTTTCACAGCACAAGCACAGTGTTTTATTACATTCAAAAGGCATCTGAATTCCCTTTCTCCTATAGTTAATGAGCCCTCAGGTGAAATACACTTAACTTGAGTCTAATCAGTGCCTATTTGTTCTTGCTTCCAGCAATGAGGTCAGGAACTTTTGGACTTCCCCTGGCACAGAGAAAGCATGGGTTTGACTTACTTGATACATATTTAGGATTGTTGAGAACTCTGGAGCATAGTGCTCCTATGGAGATGTTTGCAGATCTGTGTTAATAAAGTCCCCTTGGTTGTGCTCTACTGTTGTCTCTTTTGATGTCCAGAAAACTAATCACTATAATAATATAACTCTGCTATGCCTGGATGACTTCATTTAATGCATCCTCAAACCCTGATACTTTTTGAATTCTATTTGACTATAATAATGCAAAGTTTTAGGCATCTGCTTGTCAAGTGGCAAATGAGTTGTATGTCTGTGGCCACGTTTTCAAATCCTGGTATTGTCCTCAAACTCTTGTTTTTCAGTTCTATCCATTAGGTCGTAGACTTCCCCTTGCTTGTTCCCTCTCTGTCCCCATGACTCTTGCATAATTGGTTTTACATTGGCCCACTTTCAGTTGGAGGTGTAGAAGGTATCCCTTGCTAGCACTGTAAAATAGCCAATTTGCAGGTAGGAAGAATGTTCTCATTGAAGGTTGGAGGTGGATGTTTGAATCTCCTCAGCTGGAGCAAAATTTAACCTAAATTCCTTCATTCTGAGAACATTCTCATCACAAGCTTTTGCTGCTTTGTCCTGTTCTTTCCCATGCCCCTTGTGCATTTTAAGCATAGGAAGTGTTACAGTCTTTGTACCTTGTTCAGAGAGTTCACTGACTACAGACCTCAAAGAACTCCTTAAACACAAAAAAGACAGAGTTTTGGATATTTCCACTTGCACTGCCTATTGCCTAGTTTAAGTTCCCTCCCATTGCTATGTTTGTTGGCTTAACTCTCTTTAGCCCATGTACAGAAATCTCAAGCACATGACTTTTTTAACTTTTTAACTCTAATCCCACAACTAAGAACACAGTTTTTAGTCCAACACTAAGCACCAAGAGCCCTAGCTCCTTTTGGCATCTATCCCATAAATCTGGCATGTTTTTGTCCTGGATTCCTGAATCTGCAGGAACCTAAGAACCATATATTTCCTGCCCAGACATACCTTCAGTCCCAAAGAATGTTCCTGCCAGGTTCACCTGGGGACAGCTTGACCTCTAGAAAAATTTGACATAATAGTGTTATGAATTTTTCTTTCACAAAATAGCCAGGGAAAAGAATATGTATTTTCTTTAAAACTGTAATTAAATAATCCCATGTCCATCCTCCTAACTATTGAAGGGACATTTAAATAGGACAAGGCAATATCCTAATCCATCGTATCATAATAATGACATATTGTTTGGAATGGCAGAGAATGGTGCTAGGATATAGTGATTAAAGCATTTATTAAAATAATTTCAATTACTGCATGAGAAAATATTTAAGTCAAAAGTCAGCAGTGCTTAAGCATATGTTTAAATCACATACAGTATACAATCAGTGTGGTGCACATGCTCTTCTTTCCTACAGTTGAACATTTTGTAATTCTTGGCATTAGTTTGTTTTAGTGGGTCAGAAACACAGAAGGAGATGTAGTGAACCTAAAAAAGATACAGTGCACAGTAGATTGGCAGCTACCTTTGGCAGTTACCTTTTTATTCTTTCCCAAGTAAAATCAAACTAAGATTCTAGATTCATAGGCACAAAGGGAAGGAGAGCACAGGCTTTTATCTTCTGGACCAGCAACAAACCCCGCTAGGATTTCCTTGCAAGAATGAACAATTATTTGGTCAGCAAGGACTTAACAGACATCATGTACTGCTCTGTACTTAGTTGAACTGGATCTTTGTGTTCATCCTGCAACAATGCAAGGCAGATTTTTTTCTAAAAAAGGGTTTAGAATGAATTCATAACTCTTTGTATAAAGTGTTATGGAAGATGCCTCAGTACAACTCCCTCCACCCCTCGTGAGGAGCTGGACTCTCACATTTTCAGATGTGCTGCTCCTGCTGACAGCCAGTCAATACCAAACTGACTGTCAAGAAGATTTCAGTGCAGACCCAGTGAAGATTCAGAGATCAGGTTTTGTAAGGTTTTCCCCATCTTCCTGCTGCCCTTCATGAAGAAGCAATGCTCTCTTCAAAAGCAAGATCTGAGTGAGAGGTGCAGCCTTGCAGTAATTTACACACAGCACAGCAATTTACAAACATATTTCATTACAGTTATCTATTTAGAAAAATTAAAGTAAAATGTTTACCCTCCTAATTGACCATAGGGAACCAAATACTTTGTGAATGTAAATTATAACTGTGATTAAAATATAAGCAGCACTTTCTTAATATTCATAGTGATGTCTGGTACAAGCAGCATTAACATAAATTCATATATTTTCTTATCTCTTCAAACCCATACTTTTATTCAAATGAAAAGTTTATTATTTATTATTCTCTTGGTGGGAGATGTGGTTTATGCTTTTATAAAGAATCTAAGCTGTCATATTTTCTTTATCCCATATTTGCCAGGTTGCCTTGTGGTTCATTTATTTGTTAAGTGTATTGATCTGCTCCAGCCATTATGCACTTCATAAACAGCTGTGGACTAATTGGTATTCATGTGTTGGGAGTATTTTCTTACAGTAGTGAAGCGATACAGTGAAGTTTATAACCAAATGATAGTTCAGTACACTGGTTTTGAAGTTCAAATACTGAAAAAGGCCAAGTTAAAAAATGTTGTAAGAAATATTAAGCTAATTTTTATAAAGGATTTTTTTCTGTTCTCTGTAAATACAAGCAAAAGAACATGAGAGGAAAGCACTGCTGATCAAGCCAGTCATTCAAGAACTACATAATCCTGTCTTCTGCAATGTGTATGCAAACAGCTGCACCCTTCTTGAACTCCCTGCAACTGCTCAAAACAGCTTAGAACAACTTCTATTCATAAATAACACTGCCTACCTCACTTAAAACTCGACTCTAGCTTTTATATCATTTCCCTGGAAGGATGCTTAAAGCCAGTCCTGATTCTGAATAGATCCTTGTAGACTAAAACCACAGCCAAGGTTCAGGTCCTCAGAAAGAGCAATCTCTTGTTACACTGGTTTTATATAAAAGTGTTTTCAAGCAGCAATTTAGCAGTCCTTGCCTAAGCCTGTGACTTTGACCAGCACAGGCAGTGAGTTAAATACTTGAATATTCTGAGAGATCCAATTTACATTCTTTTATGAATTTACTCCTTCCCTAGGGCCTGGCAGCATCAGCTGGCAGCAGGGGCTATCAGGAGCAGTCTCACTCCAGTGAAGCCACATTATCTGGATCCTAACTTGTGCCCTGCTAAGTTGTCTATGAGACTGTCCAGGAGTTGAGTTTTTATTCAGAGGAGTTTTATTCTTCCTCACCCAAAGAACAAACACCAGAGCACCCACTCCTAACATGCTGGGTGCAGCTCTGTGTGGTGGCTCGTGGCAGCCACGTCCCTCCCCACAGCCTGAGCAAAGGTAAAAAGGCATTTGAAATGTCAAGATGAAGTCCAGAGACATCTTAAATGACTTCCCAGCAGCAAGGAGAGGGTTTCCATTAAGGGACAGGTCAGTCTGCTTTCTGGGGTCAAGAGATGAGTTTCCTGAGTGCATCCACGCTGGCATTTGCTGTTGCCCATAGAAAGCAGCAACACAGAACAGTCATAAATTGCCTGTTGACTGAGTTCAGTTTTATTCCTTGTCAATTGTGTGGTTTTAGCTGGTAGAAATTAGCATTGAAGGCTTTTGAGCAAATGTTAAACATCAACAAGTTTCCTGGTGTATAAATAAACCTTGTTCTTTGTTATACACATTATATCTTTGTTTACTTCTGCTTTGAAGGCATCTTCACAAAAATTTGGGAATGAAAAGTTGTCACCTTACTCTGCTAACATGATAGAGCATGTAGGGATACTCCTGTATTGTGCTGCACTGTCTTCTGTGAGAAATAGATTCATGTTATTATTTAAATTATCATCATATACAACAGCTTTAATCATGGACTAATATTACATTGTGGTTTTGCTACACATGCACAGGAAAAAAAATCTCTCTGTTCTACAAATGGTAGCACAGCCATAGAAAAACAAAGGGAACGATTAAAAGTGATGCATTTATTTTTGCATCAAATCAGTTTTGCATAAAATGTTGATAATAAAAATAAATTATTAACATATTAGCTGTCTTCTTTTTGTTTTTCCTTTAGCTTCAAAACAGAGCTGATTAGAGAGGTTCACTTTTGTTTGTACATGGGCTCCAGTCAGTACCACTTCCAGGTTTTTACAAACCAAAATGATATCTGACATGTCCTTTACTACAAGGGAATCTTTCTACATCTGAGAAATTCCACAGAGATTTAAACAAAGGCCAACAATCACACTAATGTTACTTTAATTTTAGGCCTGTACATACCTTATTAAAACTGATGTAGTATCTGGAGTTCAAGAAAAGGTGAATGCTTTTGAAATATGAGAGTTTACCAGATTTCTAGGCCCGGTTCTGAGGCTATAGAGGATAATATATTTCACCATTTTCCTAGGTTTGCAAGAAAATCACGCAAAAATGGTGTCACCCTGTAGACTTAATTACTTCTCATCACCACTCATAGAAATGGGGATGTTTCTCCATGTGACAGGCCCTGCAGTACAGAAGAAATAACTTCTGTTATTTAAGAGGATTGAAACGAGACACAACTAGTTTTTAGAGACATTACACATGAAGAAAAACATTGTTTTTGACCAAGACAAGGTGTTTTGTTCATAATAAATACCAGCATATGATAATAACAATCTGATTCACAATTGACTAGAAGTTCTGTGGCTGAAATCCATTAACTGAAGGAGCTATGACTCAGAGTCCCAGAACTGTTGAGCCACCTAACTCCCACAGAAATTAAGGCACCGAAATACCTACAGGGGTGATGTCCCTGTCACCTCTCAGTAAGAGAAAGGCTCATAAGGCTGCTACAGGTTAAGTAGAACCAGAAGTTGCAGAAACCACAGTCAGCTAATTAATTGCTGTTTTGTGCAGATATATTAGTGCTCCTCACACCTTTTCTCCCAGATCTGCTCCAGTTGGTAGTTTCAATCAGCAGTGTGCTCTCACTAAGGCTGCATTAGCCAAAGGCAACTTGCAGCTTGGATCTTGGGCTCTGGACTCATGCCAGAGCATTAATGTGTTCTGGATGTCTTTCATTAATCAGAAGGGCAAGAGCCCCACTTCTACCCACTCTGTAAACTTAGCAATCAAGGCTGCAGAAATGTCTGCAGTGTAACTCCATGAATTTCCAGATGTGCCCATGTAGAGACTAAGGCCACATGCCTTTCATCAGAGTTTTTTTCTGTGCTTTGCATGCCTGAGATTTGTCTGGCATGACTTTAGAAAGTCATCCATTCCTTCATCTAGGGAGGACCTAATTTATCTTTGTACTTCTCCTGCACCTCAAGTCAGAAGACAGACACATTCATAATGCATGGCTTTGTGATGTGTGCTCCATGACAGCTGCAATCTGTGAACCACACACCAAAACTCCTTGAGAAAAGCACTTGCTGAGAGCTGAGGCCAGTCACACGTAACACCCCTCTCCTTCCTGCTTTACAGTGGTGAGGGTACTGTTTTCTACCCTCCATCTCAAAGGTTTCACTGCTGGAAAACTCTTCAGCATCTGCATATTGAGCAATGATATAAACACACATCTGTCTCCAGTTCATTGCGTCTCGCCCTCTGGAACAACATATTTGATTTAAAGATACATTTAAACAAGGGAGATTTGGAAAATTGTGTATCATCTTCAGGGTCAGTGAAAAATTTAACTGGCAACTACATTACAAATACATTTAATCCATTAGTCTGTCTCATGTAGCTGAGATTAATAAATGCAAGGCTTAGGTTTGTTCCTTCAGAATCCAGCAGTACATGTTTTCTGACGAGTCATCTTGCTTTTCTGATTGCTCTCATTACAGGCTCAGGGAAGAGTGCAAGCCACTTTTTCAAAATGCTCCCACTTCCTGAGACTGCTTTCAGAATAGCCAGAACAGCAATCCTCTTGTGTTAGCAAGCTGTGGCTCTCCTGGAATGTGGATCTCCAGCTCAAGAACACATCCAACCCTTTCTCCCCTACCTCAAAGGCACTCCCACATGGAAACAGAGCTGAGCACCCACCCGGCTCAGGTGCACTCTTGGCATCATTTCAGGTGAATGATCTGTGCTCTTCACCAGCTCCATGTCCCTCTCCTTCCTGCTTGGAGTTTACAGCTGTGTTTAAAACCTCGAGCAGGGTATTTTTCCCAGAAGATCACAATGGCTGAAATCAATTGGAGATTTTACAGTAATGCAGTAATGGTCCATATAAAGAAGCCTGGGCTGGAACATTTCTAATGAAGGCCTGTGCCTGAGGAATTCTCTACCTCTGGCTTAAAATAAGAGGGGGGACAAGGTTTCTTTTTTTTTTTTATATCTCAGTAGAAGATGTTTCTCTTGCACACTTCTTACAGGCAGTGCTATGGAATTTATTAATATTGTCATCATGGAGGAAAATGCTGTAAATAACCCACCTAAGAATATGACTTTTAAAAAGGAGGAATGTGAAACCCTTTTGGGTAAAAGAGATGTCCTTCTGGATTATGCATGTGACACTCCAGAGTTAAAATTAGGGACTATTCAAACTACATTTCTCTCAGATCTTTCTCCCTCTCTTTGCCAAGGCTTTCAGAGAGGGTTTTGTTTTTTTCTTTATGATCCCCTGAGGAAATACCTCTCATGTTGGGTCAGCATCTTGAGCTGTCTACAGCATTTTCAAGACTAGCTTCCGAGGTTTTGCCCTCTGAGAAAATCAGTAAAAAGGAAGGCATGATGTGATCATACATTAGCTGGCCACAATCTCCCTGTTTGGCTGCTCTTAGTGCACTGAGTGGCTCCAGTGGAGCTGCCCTTCCTGAGCAACAAAAAAAGTCACTACACTGTGAGTGATGCACTACATTCTAGCTCCCCTGACCAAATTAATGCAATTATTGTATTAATTTAAAATTTCAGACCCTCAGAACCATAGTTCCCTTTCCCCATTTCCTCTGAGTGTTTCTCTGTTGTTGGCCTCTATCAGTTTAAGCTCCTGATCGCTGGCCAAGGGCCTCAGCTGGAAAGATATTTCAACACAGGTCCCCTCTAGTCCTCCAAGATGTGTCTGAACAGCCCATGTCATTCCCAGATTTTGTGTACCCTACTCCGTGCAGAGGTGTAAGATAGGTTCTGGTTCATACCTGTTCCCTTGACCAGGGATAAAGTTCGACCCACAGCGTTGCTGATAGTTTTTAGAAGACTAGCACGGGTGAGATTTTTCTCACCTCCTTTCACTAGTTTTTTGTTAGCAAGATCTCCAGAGTATTGTTTGTAATCACTCCCCTCAACAGATGAGTCCAGGACTTGGTAATCACCACTGAGTGATCTGTGGAAGAAATTAAAACTAAACCAAACAAGCACTTTCCATGGCGCACCTCACCCACTAACAACCCTGTGCAGGGATGGAAAATTTCCTTCCCAATGTCCACAAATGATCAGTTTCTGCCTTGAAGCATTGAGCTGGATTCGATTACACTGAAATCATTATTTCAGTTCATGTAACTCCAGACTACTAGTGATACCCAATGACTTTGGCACACTGGGAATTCAATCAAACGTTTATACTAAGGGGGACTATTTACTTCAGCCCCTAGAGGTACCACTTAAAAAAAGTCCCCTGAATATCGCTGAAATTAATATTAAGACTTTATACCCTCATGTATTTTTGAGGATTTATATATGTTGAGATATCATTTTTCCTACCACTTATCCTCTTACATACTCCCACAATATCTCATCTGTGGCATTTTCCCAGATGGGGCCCACAGCAACGTTCTTGTAGCTTTTGGCTCACTTAACACTCCCGCTGAACAAAATCCTTGATTTGATGAGGTCTTCTCTGCTACAACACCCAGCTCTACATAAGCCCAGGCACTGCCAGGTGGTAACTTACCTCTCTGTTTGCTAGATAGCATCCTCTGTGCACAGCACATCCCAGAAGTGGCCATGGGCCTAATTCTCCTCTGTCCCGCGGTCTCCTAAGGAAAAGGAAGCTCTGGGAGCACCCACGCAAGCCACTGCCAGAGAAACAGCAGAAATTTGGCATTCTGCATCTGTGTAGGCAACAAGACAAAGTGAAAGGCAGCAGATAACTGAGCTCTTTATTGCTTCTCTACCACAATTTTCCCGTTTTCAAAGGCATTCCAAATGGAACGACGGGGCTGACAGCCTGTGCTCTGGCTTCGATGGGCTCTGCCTTAGATTTCTATTTCTGGGTGTGAAGACCTAATTCTCAGAGGCAGATAATTTTTGAAACTGAGCCTATATCCCTTTCACTGCTCTTGATTTACATGCAATTTGTCAAACAATTAAAATGTGCATATTGTCATCATAAGGCCAAAACATCTTTTCATCTCTTCTTCATTTTCATTTCCCCACAGCAGGGTTTTCAACAAGTGAACTTGGCACTGTACAGAGCCTCCTTGCCACTCCTGAGTGAATGGGCTTCAGTCACCCTGCAAATGTTCACATGTGGCATATCATCTGATTTCTTCTTTGTGTATTCAAGCACACATTCACATTTTCTTCTTCCATTTTTTCCTCCCATCATGAGCTACTTTTATTCTTTAACAGCCCCCTAACTTGTACAGACTCTTCTACCTAAGCCATTTTCATATTTGTCTTTGAGTTGAGCACTAGTGATGTAGTCTGTGACATAAAGATTTTTTACAGGTATCTCACAAATTCTCAGTATTTCTTAAATTTCTGAAGTCAGCAAACAGGGCAGAACACCTGCCAATTATTTCCCCGAACTAAGCCAGCTTTTCTAAGTCAATCAGTGTGTTCCCATTCAGATATTTAATCATCCTCTGCTTCTCTCAACGTGCCAATTCATGCTGCACTTCTGGCAGACCAAACTGATATTTAGATACTATTGAGCATCAATTCACACGATTGTTTGCACACAGGTGTGCCATGAGGTTCCCATCTCTTGTTGCAAACATGTCAAGAACCTAAGCCTCACATCTTATCCAGAATATTTTCACAGTGGAGATAATAATTCTGCCACTTTCCCAGGAGGGACTACAAAAGATGGACACAATGGGAAGATTTGTATTTTTTGTACTGTCACAGACCCCATAAACTCTATACCATACATCTATTTTAAACAGTGTTTTTAAGAAAAATGAGAAAGTGTGAAGAAAGATTAGGCACTAGGAGAATCAGCTAAAATTCTAGAGAATCACAAATAATTTTCTGAATATTAGACAATGTTCTTTTTATACTGTATCCAACCGATTTTTCTAGGAAATGTCAACATACAACTGGTTGCCATGTGTTCCCTGAAAATTGATACTATACTTAGGAACATAAGAATTAAAAAAAAAAATCTGCTAATTAATGAAGAGTTTCCACTGCCAATTACTACAGCTGAGTTTTTCACCTACAGAAATCTTCTAGGTTTCTTTATTTTGAAAAATCTATTAATAATAATCCTAAATCAGAATTCTGTGATGTAAGTAAACCAGGCTTTCTCAGATGTGCAAAGCAGGTTTGGTCCCAGACGTTATCTCAAAGGAAACAGCATTTTATGCAGTTTGTTCAAGACAAAGCTGGCTTCTCCTTCCTGAAAATTTTTCTGCAAGTCTATCTTCCATCTGTGCCTTGGCTTTGTCCTACAAATCATAGCAGCACAAGACACTGATCTTCAAAACAGCAATGTTTTCTTATTTAGATGCTACACATCTAATAAATAGCCCTTCTCTGCCCTTCAGTGATACCATGTGCAGTTTCAACACGGAATTGGATCACAGAGGACACTATCTAGACAGTGGCCTATCAATGCACACACTGAACTGACGTGTATTTGGTGTTTACAGAATACTTCACTCAACATCTAGTTCAGATTTCCTTCCTTAGGAGGTGAACACGCTGCCTAGGACTTACAGCCAAGGTCATAGCTGCAAGTGAGCATCCTGCACAGGCAATGTCCCAGCAGATTTACAATACAGCCTGTACAGCTCACACATTGACATAATTCAGTCTCTTCCCATCTTTTTATTTTATTAAAAATTAGTGAGAAAACACTTGCCCAGGCACCGCTTACCAAACATTGGTGTTTTTAGTTACTGGCAAAGACGTATAGTCATTATCTGTGCCTGGGTAGGGTGGGATTTGCTTACCCACTAAAAGATGTTTTGGATCCTGCATCCTCCTGTGAAGCGAGCTCTTCCTAGGTCAGACTGATGCAGAAAGGTCAAATCCCCAGAGTGCATGACCAGACCATGGGCAAACAGACTCCCAGTCACCTCCATGGGTATTTGCATAAAGAAAAATCCTCCCATGGACAAGCAAAGAAATTTTTTAATGTACTGGGATATTTGTGTCCATCTTCTACATAAGGACAGAACACCATTCCTACAACTGGAATACAGTCCCAAAAAAATCACTGAAATGTCAGCTGGCTCCTTGCCATACCATTGTGTTCCAAAGATTTCTAGTGCAAATTAGGCTTATGCCCTTGGTTACTGCATGGCCACAGCTGAGATGATGCAGCTGCCTCTCCAACTTCTCCAGCAGGTTATTCTGCAGTGTCATTCTCATGGCAGATGTCAACCTTTTGGGGTGCCCAGTGCCACACTTTCTACTAAGGAAACATCAACAGCCTCATGCACTGATTACTGCCTAACATGTCTTTGTCAAACACTTAATGAAGCACATATTGGGTCTGCTTGATCTGACTGTCAATTTATTCTAAATGAATCCACATGCCAAAGGATTTAGGTGCCAAAAGCTGGAAGAGCTTTCAAGATGATTTTTTTTAGCCCTGACCATGATAGCTGCACAGCAATATGCTATCTGAAGCAATAGATGCTTGAAAACCTAGAATACCAGGTAGTTCAAAACCACAAATTTCTGTGACTTCCTCTGAAAAATATCTCTTTGGCTCTAGCCCAACAAGCAGAAATGACAAGCCTACCAGATCCCTTTTTATACTACAGAGCAGAAGTATTAATTCTGTGTTGTAAGCATAACCTGTGACCAGCCTGGGAAAGTGGCAATTACATTATTTTGTTTGCGTTTGTTTTGCTTCTGTCCCTGTTTTGCACAGCCCACATGCAGCAAAGCTTAGGAGGGAGTAAGAGCCCCAAAACGAATGTCACAAAGGAAAAAAGGTTGTGTTTCACTGGCAGCAGATCTATTTTAGGACCTTCCCACTCCACTCCTGATCTTACAGTCTTGTAGCTCCTCAGTTATGTGGCACAGCAAGCCTGCCTCCCTGACCCTGCTCCGACTGAAGGGCGGTGATGGGGAGAGGGCAGGGAAGGGCAGGAGTGAACAAAGGCTGCCAGGAACGTGGGAGGCCAGGCTTTCTTAGAACAGCAATGAAAAGATAAACTAATTACCAAGTGTGAAATTGATAAATGATAAAACAGACATCACTTAACAGTCCTAGTGTTGAGCACAGATGTTCTGCATGCATGTATGAGGCACTGCTGCTGGGCTTTCTACTGCTGCTCCTGGCTTCTCATTTCTGCCCTGAGCAAGGGCAAGGCATTTATCCCAGCTCCTGGCCTTTCCTTTCTCATTGATTGAGGGAAGCAAGGTCAGCCACCCCAATCTGGCCTTTAAAGCAGAACTGCTCATCACTCAGGGCCTCCAGAATCAGAGGACAAAGGTTGTTTAAAGTCTTCTCTAAAACAGTCTTGGGGGAATTTGCATATGGGAGGATTCAGGATGAAACGAGGATCTCCAGACACCTTAACTGATCCTGGCAACTCCATCTTTGAGAGTGATAAAGGCTCAACCAGAAGTTTTGAAGAGGTGGATGAAAGTTATCCCTTTAGACTGCATCCTGCTTGGCTTTGGAGGCACTGAACAGAGTGGACTGAAAGGCATTTTCACAAACTGAATACCAGAGAAGCTAATACTACCTGAATTAAGCTCTGCACAATAAAGGAATCCTTCTAAAAATGTAATTAATACCCATTCAAATGACAGTGGAACCCCAGGTGCACGCTTAACACTAGCCCATGGTTATTCCAAATCTTTGTTAAAGTACTTCAGGGAAAGAACAGCACCTCTGTAGCACTTAGAGCTGGTCATCAAAATGATCCTGATAACCCAGACTCGTAAATACATGGAAGTAATAAACACAGAAAATAAAAAGCTTGAAAATTAATGTAAACAAACAAAAGAATGTCCAGAAGGGAGAGAACCAATTCTAGGACAAACCTGCCAAAGTTTCATTAAAATACTCATTTAAAGTAAAAGAAATCAGGAAAACTCCAAAGCTGGGCCAAAACATCATCCTTTACTTATCCTCTTGTACCTGCACATCAGAGATAATAGCCTGAGCAGTGGGTGACCTTATGTACCAAGTGTGCTGCAATAACTAAATACAGCAGGGGTGAATTGAAGATGACATTTCAGCCTTTAACTGAATTTCCCACATTTCTTCAATTTACGACAGACCCTTACATTATTTCAACTTATTTTTTCTCGGGTAGCATACAAAGCCAGGGGTTCAGAGAGTGAACTCACATACACACAAACAGGCACATACACACACCAAATAATTATTGCACTGCAAAATTATCTGCACAATCTCTCATTAAATATCTGTCTTCAGGAGGACCTGCAAGAACTGCTCTTTTCCACACACAACCCCTCTGCAGCCCTCGACCAAGGAATCCTAGAAGGAAACATCCAGCCAAAGCACCCGAATTTGACTCATGCTGCACCATTAAAATGAGTCAATAATTTCGTCAATCCAGCAAGAAATTGCAAGTCACTTCATTTATAAATATGCCTTTGAGATAGATGATAGATAGATAGATAGATAGATAGATAGATAGATAGATAGATAGATAGATAGATAGATAGATAGATAGATAGATAGATAGATAGATAGATAGATAGATAGATTTTCTTGTTGTTGTTGGTTTTTTGTTTGTTTGTTTGTTTGTTTTGGGTTTTTTTGTAACAAAAGGACAGAAAGACTTTCTTTGCAGATAAATGCTGCGGGGGAAAAAAAAAGATAATTTTTACAGAAATTGTTCAGTACTGTTAGCCTGTTGGTTCAGTGTACACCTTGGCTGCACATCAGCTGTTATTGGATAGCAGAAGCTGTATCCATCTGTAACTTTCATTAAAATAGAATGCCACTGTATAATTATATCTGGATTTTTTAATTCTTTTTTTTTTTTTAATGGGATACCAGTAAATCTTTCTTTCTCTATTGGAACACACAATATGTGAAATCTGCGTTTACAGCTAAAAATTGGTGCACAGCATCAAAGCATAGCATGGAAATTAAGCATGATAAAAACAAAGCAGCAAGAAACTGAAACGTCAAATGGCTCTTACTTGATATTTCTGCCATTCATAGCATCTCCAAATAAAAAATAAAAATAAAAATAAAAAATAAATTAAAAAAAAAAAGACTAGATGTTTCACGTTTGCATCAGAAAAATAGACAAATCAGATATTTCCATATGAAAACTATATACATATCTAATTCCAGAGCAAACAGGGATAATTCTGCCTTCCCCTCGTCGCACAGAGCACAGACTTCTCAAGTGAACAATTCAGAATAAAGCTCCCTACTTCAGGTACTGCCTGGTTACCAACAAAATTGCCTTGATGCCTTAGCCTTGATGACCGAGGAGCAGCAGGCAGACAATACTTCACATTTCGAGCTTCAGTCACTCCTGGAGCTGGCTCAGTTACAGGGAATAATTCTGATTCTCAGCAAGTTTAACACATGTGCATGAAGGAAATAATTTACTCTGTTGCACCCCCTAGTGGGATTATTTAGAGTAATCAGATCCTCACGTTTTTGTTATTTTTCTATTCATAGTACACGTTAACTAAGGGGAGTCACAAAAGGATTTACTGAGGTTCCCAAATTAATTTTACTTCAAGGTTAACTGACATTTTTCTTTTTTGTTGGTGGTTTCCAATAAGGAATAGTAAGGCACATAGCACCCTGTGATACATAAACGTTTGATATAATCATGAATTTCTGGTTTGTGATCTGGGTTCTATTTTCAGTTTAAACCCAGAGTAGAAAGACTTTCTATTCCAAGGAAAAATTACTCATTCTCTTTTTAAGGTCAAGCAATATGTGTAATAAGGAGAGATCCAAAGAGAGGAGGAGAAAATGTGGGGTTGGTGCATTATTAATGCCAGCTATCCTCAAAGTGTTCAATAAGTTTTTGCAAATTGGCAAATGTCAAAAGCCACAGTAGTGTTAACATCATTATTTGACTTTGTGTCTGTGTTTTTCCTACCTCAGTGAACTTACCAGGAAAAAAAAAATCAGTCCCATAATAAATGAAGCAAAGGGTGAAAGAACCAAATTACCAGGACTCGAATCCTGGAAAGAATTTTTGCTGCTGGGCTGGTTGTGCTCTCATTGCAGAGAGATGTTTGTCAGCCACATGAGCAGGAGCCAGCCACTGCTCAGAGGCTGAGCGTGGCCAGGGCTGACACTGCACATGAACCATGTGCAGGAAGCTTTTGGAAAATGGAGCCCAAATGTTGTGTTCAGACCAGAGACACGTGGATAGGACACGGGGCTGGGAACTCCATCCTTTCTCCAGCTTCCTCAAGGCAGATACAGAAGTAGAGAGGCATAAACATGTCCTCAGAACCCCAACCTGGCCATTGTTGGACTGGAGCAGAGGAGCACAGACAATTTTCCCTTCTCTGGAGGTGGCTGCCCTGGCCTACACAACACCTTAAGGCAGACTAAAGAGCTGGTGTAGAGACAGGTACCACAGGGCTGCTGGAAGGCATTTCCCCCAGGCTGGCAGGTCTGTCCAGTCTTGCTGATGCTCTCACCCTCTAAGGGTTTTAACACACATATAAAGATGTACAGATGATCCCAAATTGCCTTCCTCACTGCATTATGATTTAAAATATCGAGGCACTTCCAGCAAGTCCTAACATCAGATGACAAGAAGGAGCAAACAAAGAGATCTAGCTTATCTCTTGTGCTTAGATATATTTTATACCAGAGTATAAAGGAAATCAATATTCCCATCATAAATCTTGCTTACTCTCCTTATAGGGATGATGGCTGACTTCCATGTGAATATGTCAAAATAAAAGCACTTTGCTCTCCAAGAGACTTTGGTTCAATCAGGCATAATACAACACAAACAACCCTAAGGTAAATAAATGCACTGAGAATGCAAACATCCACAGGAGACAGGACTGTTAGAGCCCTCTTACTTCCACCAGGGACATCAGGGATATCCACTGCCCAGGCAGACATGGGAACATCTCCTGCTCGCTGCCCACCAGAACGAGCACGGGCTTTGTCATCTGACGAGCCGTGATTTGCTCTCAGTCATTAACATTCAAAATGGTTTCTTTCTACTTCCTTGCAGCCCCTTAGATGGTTGACCAGAACATAAACAAGAAAGACCATTCATATTAGCCAGGGAAGGCTGACTCTGGCTCGCTGCCTGTGTAGCTATGATAATAAGCCATTCTTAAAGCGTTATCAATGTGAACCGTCTTGAAATCCACACACGCTTTGGAAAACATGAATCTGTCCTGCTGAACCCTCGTGACGCAGCTACTGCTCTTCTGCTTCCCCATGGCTGACACAGATCACATCAAAGCCATTATGACCAAAGGGAAGATTAATAACTTCTGCAATTTTAACTGTAAACATGTCAACAGAACTATGTTTACGTATTTCGGATTAAAAAAGAATCAACGCTAACAAATAATTTGAGAAGGTCATTACAATTTCACATTAGTGAATTACCAATAAATTATTTTGAGGAAATTGCTTCATTGTGCAACCAGGACACTGGAAAGAACAATATTATATATATTAAATTAAATTCTAGCAAACCTATCTGACAGACAATAGACACAGAAAGTATATGTTTCGAATAATGGGTATTTGCAATTCACGATAATTTTATCTGTGTATGTTTCTGAAACGAGAAGAAAAGACAAGTGAAGATTTTGTAGGGAAGTGCAGATAACAGAGGTAACAGGATGAAAAGAATAAAAATAAAATTGCTTCCAGTAACCTGGCGGCAAAAACTAAAGCACAGCGTCATCAATATCCATGACATCTGTGAACAGAGCCATCACAATGCTAAAAAAATCATATTCCATTTCCTCTGTTAAGGCTAGCCCTGCGATCTGGCACCTCTGTTTCTCGTTATAATGCTGTCAGTAGGTGAAATTCACAGGACAAGGGCTGTGTGTTACTTATGTCCTACTTAAGCCTACATTTACCCAGGGTGTGTACTATAATCTATTACACCTAAATGCTTCTTTTGATCATTGATACTTCCTTTAAAATTATTTTGATCCAAACACCTAGAGGCATTTTATCTTTTCGGTGATGCACATGCAGAAGTAAAACCTTACAATACTACGAGTTTGGATTTAATTTTCCATACAGAAGGACTTTTTTTTCATTTTAGTTCCTCGTTTCCTTACACTCATGCTGATAATAACACCTGTGCAAACTGAGTGTAAAACGCCATCAAATCACAATTCCCCAATCACATCAGCAGTGGTATTTTGCACCCGCTCGGCACAGATGCAATTTATTATATGAGATTAAACACAGTGGTGAATCAGGCCTTCTGTATTTAAAACAACAGCACACATTTTTACCTATAGATACCATTGCCAGATCTAGGCAGAGGGGGGAATAATGATTTGAGTTTGTCTTAAATTCTCATGGATTCCTGTAACTACCACCAAGTAATCCTGTGGCTGAAAGGCACCGCTCAGGAGTAGCCCAAGAAGGACAAAGTTTTTGTAAATCAGGCTCAAAATGCACAGGCATGGCTGTGTCAGTAAGATGTCATGGTGCATAGCTGTTATAGACTTCTTGGGTTTGAAAATATTACATACATGCAAAACATAATGGCAAAACAGTCAAAATGTCATGATAGTGTAGTAACATAACTCCTTAAGGAAATACTGTAACCCAAATTTTACTGCTTCTTAGGGACTGCTAATTCAAAGGGGAAGAACAAGCTGAGTTCCCATCTTTGAAAAATAACCTCCAAAAGAGGTTCCCTACGTCACATCAACATTGTCTGTTATGTGGAAATTGTATAGTGGGAGAATAAATTATCAGCAAATTAATTGGATATAAATAGAATGCTCTTACGTGTTTGGCTTTAGCTGTCAGCAGCTCAGCACTCAGAGCTGATCATGGGTGTTGTTTTATTCAATCAAATAAGACCCTTTATATTATAGTGTTCTATATTCTGTAACTAGAACTATTATAATTTGAGCTGAAGCAGTTATCTTTACTACCTTGTGAATACAATCTGAAAGACTTACAGAAAATGCTGATATACTTAGGATGACCTTCTTTGGTTCAGTGGTGTTACAGGCATACATTTTTTTTCTTTTTTTTTTTT
>WEIU01014490.1:234225-323801 GCA_013389925.1 Aegithalos caudatus
GGAAGGAGAAAATTACGTTGGGCTAAAATGAATACTAATGAAACTCCTTAGTTAGCTTTCTTTGTGATAAGAATAAAAAATTGGAGCTATGTTCCTCTGGAATCTTAAGCAATTTTTGTCCTTTATGCTGATAGAAAGATTACTGACAGTAGAGAAGGAGAGCAAAGTAATTTCATAAAATATCTGCATTTTTAAGAATGCTTTTGTTGCAAAAATGTTGGTGTGCAATTTCTTCAATCTACTTTTAAGGCTGTAAAGAAAAAGTACCTATTTGTTCTGCACTGCAACAATGCCAGCTGCATTCAATCAACTAAAAAGCTGCAAGCCATAAACCTTCCTCCACAGCTATAGAAGAAAAAAAGGCAGGGCCATAAAAATTCATCAGGATAATGTAGAGATGAGGCGTGTTTGAATCACCATCCCTGCAATCAACCAATCACTCATCCTGTGGCATTTACAGCACATCTCATTCCCCTGTTCCTTAAGGACAATTGATTTTCCTGATTCCATTAGCATAACGGCAAGGAAAATGACTGCAGTGCAATATTTCTGGAAACTTCCAACAAGTATGCTGTGTGCTGGAGTGTGACCATAATAATAAGCTACCTAGCTAGCAACTGCGTGTGCTGCTGCTGCTGCTGCTATGGTATCACATCCAAGGGAAAAGGACACAGACTAAGCAATTTTGGGTTCATGCATAGGGAAAAAAAAAATGTTTTCACAGAATATAAACCAAAAACTCACTTAAGCAAATAAACATAATTTCAAGGCGGGCTGATCAGTAGGCAACATCTAGCAGGCCTTGAGCATTATTGTGTTATGGTTAATAATTCCATTTTCTGAAACATTAGTAACACTTCTGCATTCCTCGATGGCTTTTATACTCCTGTTTTAGCTTAGGTTTAAAACAGAAGAAAATGAAACTTTAATACCAGAGTTTTGTTATAAATATACAAGAAGAATGCATCAGTAGATTCCCCAAAGAATTTACAACCATTCACAGCATTACACAGTCATCAGCACTAAGCAGGGGTCTCCACATTTTTCAGTTTTCTCTGTAAGTTCAATGATAATATCCACACTAGCTTAAATTATTCAAGATGATGAAACTTTATTGGTGAACATGCACTGCCTAAATTTAAAACTGTACATTATTATCTTCCCTTGTGAATGTATTTTAAGGATGTGTTAAGCTTTTTGAAGTGTAATTCAGAGACTACTGTATCTCAAACAACATAAAATACTTTTCATCTTGTGAAGGATCCTTTAGACTTCTAAGGTCCTATCTGTTGTACATTTTTAAGTCCCTTTATAGTTTCAAACCCAGTGGGTTACGCATGTTAAATTCAATCCCTAAATTGAATTCAAAGTTGATACGAGCCTGCCTGCAGAACTAAGGAAAGTCTTCCTATTATAAGAACCAAAAGTCAATATTTTTAACCCCTCATTGATATGGGGTTTTTTCCTTTATCCCTAGAAATGCTCCAATGTTCCTTATGAAAGACCAAAATAAACAAAAAGAATAACTTAATTTCAATCGCATCCTGTGACAGGACTACCAGCATGGCCCAGCCTTCTACAAAAACTGTTACTGTTGTGGTTTTTCTCTATTATTATTTTACATCCAATGATCTTTATTCATAAATATGGATCCTTTCTTCTCAAGTGTGATAAAGACATGGGACTTGCAGAGAACTTAAAGATCACATACAAAAATTTTAAAAAATATTGTAATAGATATAAACAGGAGAAAATTAAGGATTACATTTAAATTAAGAGTTCCATTTAAATTAAGAGTGAAAGCCCAGTGGTTCACCAGGATCAGGCACAAGCAACCCATAGCTCCACCTCAGGCTGTGGTAGGACTGAAAATTCATAACAAGGCCAAATACCCAACAGTGTCTCCTTTGTAAATCATCATCAAAACAAAGTGACCTATAGAAATGCTGCCTTCAGCACAAAGGCTCCCCATTAACCAAATGCCAGGCAGGGTGCCCCACTATTGAAGTACCCCATGGGGGATGCCAGGGATACTCAGGGAACAATTCTGGGACAAACAGGAAAGGGATCCGGCCAAGCCCATGTCTTGGGACTGATCCCTTGACCCTGTGATAGTGATGGCAGCTGCTTCTGACCAGAGTGAAATCTTGTGGCTACTGCAGTTCCTGCCCAAAACTCCATCAAATCCAGTGTGGGCACAGCAGTGAGTCCCTGGAACTCTGTGTGCTGCACCCAGTGCTTGCTGCTTCACCAGCTTCCACCTCTGAATAATAGCACAGGCAAAGCAAGCACAACTTTGGAAACACTCAAAACAATTAGCTTTCAGGAAAGGCTTTTGTCATCAATTCTATCTATCTTACAAAGTTAGAAATTCCCTTGATACGCTGCCCATGTCACTATGCTAAATAATAGCAACTATTCTTAATTAAAAATGATCTCTGGGTGTAGCTTTCCATCTTCATGGCCATCTACAAAGAATCACAGTACAGGGATCACAATGACAGAAAGGACTAAGCCCAAATCTGTCTAAACTCTACAGACCCAGATCCTCTTCTCTTATATAAAAAGTCAGCGTCTCCAAAAGCCAAGGGTTTGTTTTGATTGCTTGCAGCATCTAATTTTGCCCACACAGATTAGCCCATTTTGGCCCTGGGTGTATGGTTTTGATTTCTCTTGTTTACATCTCAGCCCAATGTTTTACATACTGCTTAATGTCTGCCAGGAACCAAAGGATTTTGCAAGCTGATTGCAGATGTCAAATAACCTTTTCAAAGAAATAAAACTGTCTGAGGCAGGTCATGGGTTCCTGTTTTGGCAGATCTAAGTTTACACCCTTGGCTGATAAATGCTTAATGTACAGATTTAGATAAATGACACAGATTCTCTCTGCCTCCATTTCCTCATATACATAATAAGGAGAAGGATATACCATTGCTTTGGAGAGGTCTCATCAGATTAGCTGATATTTGGGCAGCAGTGTGACACCATGGTCCATTTCACCACTGAAACAGCCATTCCAGAGTCTGCTTAAAAGAGAACAGCAAAATGCCTACTTGATATAAAAAGAAAATTAAAAACAGTGATTTGAATCTCTGTCACCCACTGTGACCTTACTCCACATAAATATCTCCAGCTTGTAGGTATCAGTGTCATCCAGTGCTCCCAGTGACTGTCAGTCCAGGCCTTTCCTGGGAATATTCTGCAATTACAGGGGGTGGGGCCAGCCCCAGCGTCAGGATAGAGACACCATTTGCTACAGGAGGAATGTTATGGAGAATGGAACTAGCATGGCTCCTCCTTTAAAGCAGATTTCTCCTCCCAAGGAGGATGAGGGTGTCCATGTGCACTTGTTGATCAGCACCTGGGATCGGAGCCACAAGCACGAGAAAATTTAGACATCCCAAACATTAATTATATTCAAAGCAGAAGCAGACCAATATAAAGAGGAAAGATTATTTTGTGAGGGTTTTATAGCTGGTCAGGAGCTCATCTTTATAGCTCCTCTGAAAAACAGCACTATCAGCAAAGACACCCCACAGTGTGAGGGCATCCGCTCTAAACTAACTCAGAGGGAAATGCAAATCTATTAAGTCAACACCAGTTGTCTCTGACCTATTTAGTCCTTATCTGCCCACAAGCTTATTCTGATTTACTTAAAGCAGTTTATCCAGGATGAGCTAAGCCCCTGTTACTAATTGGTGAGCATCTTGTTTCACATTGGCCTAAATGTCTAAAACTCAGCTAAAAAACTTTAGTTTAGAAAGATCAAAGTGTCTACATGGCCATCCACATTGCTTTAACTAAGGTCTTTTTTAATTGCATCTTAAATTAGCCTGCATTAATTGAAGCCTTTTAATCAAGGTGCATGCTTGAGCCCAAGGTAGTGCCTATTTGCGTGCTGACCAAAGACCTGGTTAACTGGCACGATCCGAAGAAAATCCATTGGGCAAAAGACACCTCACATCCCAAATGTTTCTTTTCTGTTTTGCTTCCAGGCATCAGAACCATAAAGCCTCCAGGTCCACTGAAGTGTGCTGAACCTTGATCCTAGAAGTGCTGTCACACAGAGTGAAAATGAGGTACATGAGAGCATGAATAATATATATCACATTGCACTACATAGCTCCTTGGCATGCAAATGTCAAGAACTGGATCGTCAGCGCAATATTCAGTCCAGTTCACAGGCTGAATATAGTATTAGGTGCTGTTGTTTATTTTTTAAACTCAATCAAAAATGTCCCTCAGACAAGGTAGCAGTTTAGGCCAAAATAGTAAGAAATGCCCACTACCTCAGGAGCCAAACCAGGGTCAGTCTCAGTTCAATCAGGGAACCCTGGCTCTGGTTTAAAGCCCTCTGTCTCAGCAAGACTGATGTTGAGCAGACAAGTAGATTTACTTCTTTATTTCTGACTCCTTCTTCCTGTTTCCCAAACCTGCAGCTAACAGCTCCTCAAACCTCAGCACTGGCTTTTCTGCTACAAACCAGACACTCAGAGATCTTTGCAAATCCCTCAGCACCTGCACTCCTGCCCACATAAGGGCCTGAGTGGGGGCAGCAGGAATAAACATCAGAGTGGAAATTTTCAGGAAAAAAATGTGCGAGAAAGGGTCAGGAGAGATTCCACATTTTTGTTATCTCTTGTTTCTCTGATCTGATTTCTTCCAATTCCCAGCATGGCTTGTTCCTCATCCCAGCTCTCCCTGTAACCATTACTCACTCCATGCTCACATGAACACTTCCAGCTTGCAGGGAAAACTGACATCAGAGGCAAACAATATTAAGCCTCACACTATGAGGAATCCCAAATTATACAGCTACACAAGCCACCACACGACAGAGGAAGGAAAAAGGAGCCACATCTTAGCCCTTGACCCCTGTGAGAGGATGCTACCTTTGGTTGCCAGAAAAGGTCTTTTGTCTTTATGTCACTCTGGGAACAGCTGTTTATATTTCTTCTTTCCTTGGACATGATCCTAAAAATCAGATTTGTATGCACAATGTTCCAGCATTTACCACCTTCTTTCAGCTGTAGAACCATATTCCACATTCAGGGGGAAATTCTATCTGTTCACCTGAGGGCACCAAAGGAATCCAGAGAGAAAAGCAAGTGATGGACCCTTGTACATGTGGGACATGATTTTAAAAAGAGCAGAGCAAACTCACCTGACCATCCATGGCCCACCTGAGAAGTGACAGCAGGGCTTGTAAGGTCAGTGTAGGAAGAGGGGGACCAGGAGAGACACTCCTAAGGTGACCAGGAGTCCATCGCTTTCTGCCTTGACTTAGGGAAAACTTCTCTTTTTAGAAGGAAGTGTCCATCCCTGGAGAGTAGATACAGCCTTCAAGACAAGGCCTCCTGCTTTCCACTTGTAATGTGCCTTTTAACGGCGCTAAATTGCTCTGCACATTAGCGAGGTGGATAATTAATAAATAATAGTAATAATTGCTTGATGCCGGTTCCATCTGGCATCCGCCGGAGAGCTCAGCCCTCAGTGTGGCTTGGTAATGCTTTCAGCACTCACCAGTCAGACACCATCAGGCCACTCCAGGGCTGCTGGTAAGAGACAGTCTGGGAAGCACAGGGGAGGGGTTTGTTGTTCAGAAGGCCGCTAGATTTATTTAGTATCATACAAAAGCCCTTAGAAATAAACCCTTCTTCCTTTCACTTAACTCCCTGCCAAGAAATTACTTGGGGGAACGGGGAAAATGCTCTTTTAAAGGCTATTAAGTGTTATTGTTAAAGGAAAAAGGTGCCCATAATGTAATGCCTTCCCCACAGCAGTCCTTTCCTCTCCCCAAAACAGCATCTCAGTTTTCTGTTTGTTTTGCACCACCAAACTCAAGTTGACACTGTGGCTCCTGATGAATTGGTTCTTGATGTCATTGTCAGCGTTAATAGTTCTCCAAAAGGAGACTATTTGGTTTTATAATTGCAGCAGCAGCTACATTCAGGGATTCACAAAACAACAAAAAATATATATTATTTATCCCTTCATTACTAGATGATCTTTAAGGTCCCTTCCAACCCAAATGATTTTATGACTACCTCAGAGGAAAACAACTCCCTTTTTCCTTCAAGAATTTGGGTGAGAAACTTGGTTAAATATCACCAAAGTCCTGTTCATTTATCACTGCCTGTGCAAGGAGAGCAGTGCCATTACCCCTAGGCAAGGGCTGACCCTGTGAAGATGGAAGTTTCAGGGCTGCCCAAGGTCGTGAGCATTGCAGGCTGCTACAGAACAAAACTTCAAAGCAAACTTCCATTTTTACTTTTAATCACTGTCACCCTCCCTCATCACTTTGTGCAAATCTGAGCCTGATCTGAGGCTTGCATTTTTGACCAAATCTATTAAGAAAACTCTATATCAAGGAGATTATTCAAACTACTATAGCGCTGCTAAGCTCATCAGCAAGAGAGTAAGCCTGGAGTTTATAACCTTTGGCAATTTTTGGTGCTTGATATGTGTGTGCAGAAGCATGCAAATAGTACAGAGGCTGGAGAGGTTTTTGCCTTCCCAGCCCCAGATCTGTGTGCCCATCCTACAGCAATTGGTGAACTGGCACCAGCTCCAGCACTTGACTCACACTGAATCTGAATTTATTACACTGGTTTTAAGCAGACCAGAAACTAGAGCAAAACAAAAAAACAAAAACCAGAAGGCTCTGTTTTCACATCTTCAGCATTGATTTGACAACAGGCAGGTCTTTTTCAACCCTGGTGTTGCTGTCTCACTGGCAGAGAAGTAAGAAGGGACTTATTTTTCAATTTTTTTTCCCATTTTAAAAGCCTAGTAATGTTTAAGTTGGTATTTGCTATACATACAGCCCCCAGGTGACATCACAGCTTTGAGGTTCAATGTGGAATGTATATTAGAGGAACTGTAATAGTTTTGTTTTTAAAAGTTAGATCAGGAGTATAAACTCCCCATCCCACTTTAAGCTCTTTTAATAAAAATTCAAAGTGAAGAGCTGTGATAGCCCTGAGTAAAAGCAATTGAAAGTGGTACAGTCAGCTACGAATCTGGAGGAAGGAAAATTTCTTGTTAAATTTCCAGCAGCAGTGGAAAGAAAAGAAAAGGAAAAAAAAAAAACAAACCTGGTCTGGTCAAAGGGTCAAGAAGAAAAAGAGAGGGAAAAAGAGAGGGAAAAAGAGAGGGACTGTTTAAGTTTGTTGTTGTTAGAGGACAGACATAGTTACCAGCACATTGAGTGCCACTTGTATATACATTAGTACTGCTGGCATCAATACACTCAAGAGAGCAAATTCTGCCAGCCCTTGCACCCTGCAATGTTTTCAATGAATTGTCCCAATTCCACAAGAAACCCACAGAAACTGCCTATATCAGCATTGTCATTGGGATGTCAGATAAAAGAAAAAATCCCAGCCTCATGTCCGAAGTCAGTCTTTCTTTGTCTTTTCCCACCCCTGGCAGTGGCTTGTCCAGCAACAAGCAGTGTGAGTGATCTGTGCTGGGCACTGCAGATGCCTGTAGGACTGGATGGAATTGCATATTCTGGGAGCCATGAAGTGGGAATGTGAAGTGTAAATGGACCTAATATCTTCACTGTGAAATACTGTATGCTAAAAAAGGAGAAATAATGAAACCCTAGGGTTATCCCTGTAACAACTCTTATTTTTTATTTGAAAAACTTAATCAGGAATTCTTATTACTCCCAAATAGTGTTTTAAAATATAAACCAATCCCTTCCATCCTGCCTTGGGCATACAATGCTGAAACTTGCAGATGGAAGTTGCTCTTGCAGACAGTGCTTCCTAATCCTGCCAGGAGTTGGAGTGGGGACAAGGAAATCTTCAGGGTAAAATAACGGGAGCAGAGGTCCTGTAGGACAAGAGGATGATGAATTCCAAGGGAGCAAGGAGAGCAAAACATCAGAGGAAGAGATTCTGGGTTAAGGAAGCAGAACAGCAGTGGAGGGAAAAGCCTTATGGGGAAACAGAGCAGCAAGAGAGGTGAGGCATAGCAGAGGACAGCACAGAATGGCAGAGCCACAGGGCCAAATCTGTAGATAGCTTTTGGAGTGCTGGAACCAAAACTGCAGGAAAAGGAGAAGAATACAAATGCAGTGAACTGGAGGGGAAGTTTTATCAAATAAATTACAATATGAAGTTTAAAATCAGGAACACTTTCTAAGACAGCCTTTTCCATATGTCAGAGATGAAGTCACAAATCACTTGAGATACTGCTCGTGGTGCTGAGAGTCACAGTCTACTCTGTCTAGGTATCCTTCAGTGTCTTTGTGTAATATTGAACAGGTTCGTGTACTGTGTTCATCACAAGTTAGAGCTAAACTGAGCAGCTACTCCTGGAACAAAAACAGGAAAAAATTCTACTTTTCTTCTACCCAATTTTCTCAAACTTTACTCTTTAGAGTTGCTGTTCTCTAAGATGGGAAAACTTCAGTGAAAATTTTTCAAGTTGTTCTATGAAAAGGCGGAAAGAAATGTATGTAACTACAAGAAGAAAAAAGATTCAGCCTTTAGGGGTTCTTTAAACTGATGTGGAACCAAACTAACCACCAAAGAAAGATGAATTCTGAATTGAAAATTGACTTTGCTGGTTCCCCATGGAGCCCAGCTCCTGAGTTTTGACTCTCTTGGTTCTCAGTCTGACTTGACTTTGAGTTCAAGTCAAAGATTACATGTGCAGTTATCTTTTGACCTTGTATTTTTGTCCAGTGTTAAACAACGAGTTCCAAAGATTAATTCTCTCTCTGTACCATAGGTACAGTTATGTAAATGGTTTTCTGTCTAGATACAGAACTAGACAGGAAGCTGAGGCAGACACCAGCACAGAGATTATAGATAATCGCTGTTCATTTACTGATCCCTACCCCCCACAGAACTGTGTAAGTTAATGAGCTCTGAAATATGAGTTTCAAAAAAACTTTCATTTCAATAATATTCTACAGCCTCGGGCTCCTCTTAAACTTTTTTTTGCAACAATAACACCATTCAAACTAACATTCATATGTGAATTACAGTGATACTGCACCCCATGAAAATGCAGAGAAAATGAAATACAGAAGAAAAGAAAGCATAGTCTGCCAGCTATCTTAGCCACATTCAAATTAATCAGCAACAGCTCCCAAGGACAGGTGAATGGCCCCCAATAAAACCAGAAACTGCCCAGCCTTCCACCATATACTTGAAAGGAGCAGCTGGAAAGCCAAAAGACCACAAGATTTATCCCTCAGCATTTCTGTCCTGCTCAAAGTGCAGCAAACACCAGCTTTCTTTGGGGACTTTCTGTCAGATCATTGATACCATCACTGTCCTGAAGAGATACACACACACTCCACACTGCTCCCCATCAGAATTTGTGACACCAATTGCAAGGTTAACCTTGCCCCAAGCCTGTATGTGACCCACACAGCAGAGACTCATTCACTAAACTCTGCTGTTTCCAGCTGCACCCTCACTTGCAGTGAAGCAGCTCCAGAGTTGCTACAAACACTCTGCAGAGATCTCCCCCAGGAAATCCCACGCATAAGATTTGCAGAAAGATCTGACTCACAAATTTATGCCCAGTACAGATGGGTGAAATCTGCCCTCCCACCTCAAGCCAGTTTTTGAAGTCCTCTAGCAACCTGAGCAAGTCAGCTAACACTTAATGAAATTCCAAAAGCTTGGTGGAAATCAGTCAGAAGAGAGTGGCCAGGCACTTCTGCAATTCTGGTTAGGCAGTCACTGACACCATTCAAAATGTGGCTGTAGAGCTCTTTAGAAAAGATGCTTTTCATGTTTTGTACATCATTCATGTACACATTGATTTGATCTTATCCAGGAAAACTATCATCCAAAAATATGGGTTTTGCAAGCAAAGAAGTCCAAACTCACAACACAGGACCCTTACATAGTTCAGCCCCACAAAGTTTGATTCTGATCCCAGTCCAAATATAATCTGAATTCACCTCTACACATCAACATCTGTGCTGGAGTTTTTGTTGAAGCTTCATGCCATGATGCTGTAAGAAGAACCTAAGATTTCCAAAAGCAATAAGGGTAAGCCAAGATCACAGCAGGAACTGAGACCTGGCCTCTCATTTGTCCTCTGATTTTTAAACCTTCAGGTTACAGGTCTGTTTTGTCTCAGAGCCAGTAAGGAGTTCTGTCTGGTGACAGGAATTTGAGTTGTCTAGTGCTTATCACAGGACTTGGGTATTTCTTTCCTGTTTTCATTATTTGGCCTTGGATCTCTCTGATTCATAGAATAAAGTAAATGAGATTGAAGCAAATTTTTTCAAGGCTCTGTTATTTCTGTCTCAGCTAATTGTGTAACCCAGTTCTGTGCAATAACAATCACATACGTTTTCTGAACGAGGTTCAGCCTTAGACACAAAACCTTTTCAACACAGTTCTTTTAATATCCCTGTGCCTACACAATTCCAGTGCAATCCAACAGAGTGGGCTGGCCAACTCACAACTGGTGGCTGTTGATTTTTTTGTTTGTTTATTTGCAGATCATCAAGAGCATGTGAAGAGTGGGTATGTGTGAAAAGAACTGCAGACTGAGCAGCTTAAAATTGGATTGCTTGAGCAAAAAACACTCTTTTCCTGTTCAAAATTGTTCAGGACTGAATCCTGACCTCAAGGTAAAGCAGAGAAAACTGAATTTGAAAAGGATGGGATCTTCAACTATCTGAAAAAAAGGAGCAGCTTCTATTTATAGGAGCAGGTTGTTCTCTCCAAAGGCAAAGGACACAAGAAACATCATTCTGCACTGCAGCTCTATAGCTGTTGGGGTAACCTTTGTATCTGCACTATCTGCAATCACTCTGATCACCACTGCCTACATGTCTTGCCCACCCTATTTCAGAAGCTGTGGTAAGGACTGTACAGAGAAATGATCTCTGAAGTTGACAGCCCCACGCAGCTGATCCTGTCTGCTTCTGCTGGTGTCTGCAAATCCAGGGATTTGAAAGCCTCTCTTCTAATGTTCACCTGGAATAATGGGTGGTCAGAGAAGCACTGCAGGTTGGAGAGAAAAACATGAAGATGTTAGATGCTCTTTCTTCCCAGCAAGGCCTATATTACCTTTGCAGTGAATAATAATTATGGTATCTCAGAACAATTACAAGCCAAGAATCTCAAAACTGAAACAAAAGGGCATTTTGGGGTAAGAAGACCTGACCAGCCTCAGTGGGCTTCAGCCCCACTGGCAGGTGAATGGAGAGGCCCCCTGTGCACAGGGTGAAAGCTCTGAGCATCTCCTTCCCTGAGGCAACAGAGCAAGCCAGGAGCTGTTGTGGAGGAAGAACTGGAGGACTGTGCCAGAAAATGGGCACTTTCAGCCAAGCCCTGAACCTCAGGGGTCTCAGGGCCCCCACTCTGGTGACACTCTGGTGACAAGTGGTGAAGCCAATCCCACAGACACACAGAAAACAAGGTCAGGCTGCTCCCCACACCTGCAGCAAGTCCTGCAGCTAAGGGAGCTGTGCAGGGCAAGTGCAGAGATTTACAGCATGGGCAGTAAAGGGGTGAGGCTGGAGAGAGGGCCCTGACTACAATTAACTGAGTGCCTGAGGACTCTGGCTCAGCAAGACCACGTTAATCCAATTCTAAAGTCCAGGAGTGCTCTAACAGTGCTCTTTAATCAGGCTGAGATGACCTATCAGAAAATGGGAGATGACTGTGGATAAATGGTCCATATGCTGAATACCAAGGCATTTAATGAAAAATTTTCCTAATAGAAAAATTTTCCATGCTCGATATTTTTCATTGACTACTTTTTTACAATTTTACCCATTTAATAGCAACTGTCATTAAGTTATTTTCTATGTAATATTAACTGGAAATCATTTATTTCCTGCTCCAAACAGCAATTAATGCCAATTATTTTCCACAGCACCATGAACTGCTACAGATTTTTCAATTTTACACTCAGCTTCTCTACATAATTTTTATTTTTTTAGTTTAGCTTCATATTTTTCAACTATTTGAAACAAGAGGCTGAAGTGGTGTTTTAATATTTTTTGGCAAAAAAGAATTGAAAAGGCCCAACTATTACAGCAACAGGAATCTTATTTAAAAAAAAATAAATAAATAAAGATGCACCATTGTCTTGCTGACTTTGATTTTAACTTAGGGAATGTCAATATTCACAACAGAAAATCCAAGGCAGAGTTGTGTTATATTGCAATGGACCTGGTCCCTTTTTTTACAAATACAACTTTCTTACATTGTCCTGTTCCTGTGGTAAGGTGGCAAATCTGAGACCCCCCAGGACTGCTTTCTCTCTTGATGGTCATAAATGCAACATCTTGAAGATTGCCAGGCCAAGGTCAGAGATCTGATGTGCAGTGGAGACTGGGTCCAAGGAGTCGTCCCAGAAAGAGTTAATTCTTTCCTTTGACTTAGCTCTGGTCTAACATGCTCAAGGTTGAAGAAGGACCAGCATCATATGACAATTTCCTGAAAGTTTACTTTTTCCCCATTAAATTGATTTCATTGTTACAGGTAATGGAAGGGAACTTTGGGGTTTTGAACGTTAACAAACATTAAGGTTTAATTTAATGGAGATATTTTCATTTTTTGTCAACTTTTTTAGAAAAGAAACCTATTTTCCTGGCTTGCTGCAGAGGGTTTTGTGAATTCTGTTTCACAGCAGTTAATGCTTCCTTACATTTTACAATCATTAGGTCTGCCCTAACCTACTGTTGCCTCCCCTAAATCTGCCAGACTTACACAAGGACTAGAAGAAAATACTCCAGATAATGTCTTATGCAGAAGAGCCTTCAAATTCAACATTTTCTCCTTAATCCTCATATTTCTTGCAGAATTTTACCCTCACTAACTAAAATAATGGAAAATCCCTCTTCAGAAAGTTTTTTTTAATTAAATTAAATGATAGACCCATGCTTTACATCTGTGGCTAAAGTCCAAAAACACACACTCTGTCAATGGTGTTGAATTTAGCATTTTTGTGATAAAGTTCTTTGAGTTCCTTTTCAAATAAACATGTACAGCTTTAAATGAATAAATCATGCAAATACATGTTAATGTATACATAAATTAACACAACATAATAAGGAAAATGAAGAAACAAGATTACAAATTTTCTGCACCTCCAAAATATGAGAGTGATATTTGCTTTAGAAAGAACAAACTCATTTAGAGAAAAAGCTTATATAGATACAAACAAACCCAAATCGCCAATGAAAGCTAATTTTATGTTCAGCAAAGAAGGAAGATGTGCTTCCCAGTACAATACACAAAACCCAATTAGATTAGACAAACGTAGAAACACAGAACCAAAATTTCACTTAGTAAATAAAATCTCAGAGTTGAATTCTGTTGTCCACTCCACTTCTGCTGCTCCCAGCCCTCGCAAAATGAGTCAGAGATCCTGGGGAACAGCATTTATTGTGCATTAAGAATGGGGGAAGTCAGCAGGAGAATCTGCCTCAAAGATTCAACTTCTCTGATTGATTTTTCATGAAAAGCATTTATTTTCATTTTCCTGACTTACTATTTCAGTTTCTCCTTTTCAGCTTTGAATGCCTTTAAATTAGGACCACAAAACCAGCATTTGCAGGATACTGCTCACAAAACACCACCTCAACATGCATGCTCCATGCATGCACCCTCTGCAATGGGATGAATTTTCCCAAGTACTCCCCCTTGGCCTAACCCTGTTCCCAGCACACATTTCAATGGATGCAGAGTTAAGCATTGCTGACTGTTTTTTAAATTTCTGCACAGTCCTGGTTTATGTTATCACTCTTACCAACAAGCTGATTTATTACTAGAGGTGTCACAAATCTGTGGTTTTTGAGGTTGCAAGGAACTTCTCTTGTTTTCCAACAGCCACAGACAGTAGTTTTCTAAGATAAACCCAAACTCCAGAACAATGCTGCCAAGTTTAGAAGAAAAACATCTCCTGATAGATAGCGTACATTGTTGCTTACTGCCACATCTTCAGGGGTTTGTTTATTAATATCAAGTATATTTTGACAAATGATACTCGGTTAGCAAAGACCAGGTTTCTGCTGAATTCTGCTTTCTGTTCACAGGAATCAAAAGGTAAAATACAGACACCTCAGAGCTCAGAAATGTTCAACAGAAACATTTGCTTAAATCAGACGTCTTTCACCCTGAGCAACCTTCCTGAGAAGAGCAGAAAATTTAGCCTAAGTCTCCCTGATAGTCCTCTGAAGATGGAAGTTTTTATCACAGTCAAGCAGAGTATAAAGTAAGGACACTGATCTGATGCCTCTCATCTGTCTAATGCATTTGCCAGAGCCTTATCTCTGCACCTGGATGCCACAACTGACTCCATTTACCAGTCAGTTTTGATACACGGACTCATAAGATGATTCTCCACATTACCACTTTAAATATCTGATTGCTTATCTGGAATGACAGCCCTGTTAGAACCAATTCATTCTTCACAGTGTCCTGGACCTTGGCCCTTTACTTAAGCTGGAGTGAAGCAGAGCAGATTTTTGTTTGCAGCAGCCTTATGCCCGCTGGTCCTCTCCCCTTCCCAGCATGTCAGCCTTTACAAAAATGCACGTTTTTATTTTAGGATTCAATTCAGCATCAGAATAGAGCACGTGGAAAAATTCTCACTACATGAAATGCTAGTTGCTCAGACTCTGGTCATTTTTCCACACAGTGGTTAAAAAAGAAAAAAAAAAAAAAAAAGCACAGATGAGAATATCTAAAACACCCAGCTTCCAATCATTTCTTCTGGTGAGTCCAAGGCTAATATTGACATGTCAGAAATGTTCAGATATATTTCTCCTTCAGTATAAAGAATGTGCGACTTCCTGACAGACTTCCGTACAGAACTGTCAACAAAATATCAGTACAATAAAGCTGCAAAGTTAACAACCCATTCTGTGGTTTCTGGAGATGTCAGTAGTTATTATAAATTACTTTCCAGTTAATTACCTGTTTTGAAAATTAAGGAGATTGGGGGTTCACAGCTGCTCCAATAAGTAGCTTCAGTGCCCGCCTCATCCCATTGAGTATGATAAATAATATATTCTCTACCACCCAGACTGCCAGACAGTGGCTGTGTCAAACTCCTCAGAGAGCACACTTTGTCTGCCATGTGTTATAGGCAACATTTATGACAAAAGTAGAAATTAGATGGTGGTTAATCTTGCTTCTCTGTGTCCCATGTGGGGCACAAGCACAGTTGTAGTGTGGCTCGCTGGATGACAGTCAGAAAAAATGATCTCAGCAAATTGTGTGTACATCAGGATACAGCACAAAGAATGGGCTTAGGAAATTATTTTTGGTGAATTGGGCAATGAGGTAGTCTCTTAAAAGAGAAACGAGGTGACAGAAGAGCAAATTTTATTTCCCCTTTAAAAAAAAAAGCAAGCTTTACATTACAGTTAGATCACAGTGAAGAAGAATGAAATCATACCGCTCTGGGGTTTTTAATTTGCTTCTTATTCCTTCTTAGGCTATTTAGCTTGCAGATCATAATAAACTCTGTTATAATGACAGCATGAAAAGATGGATCCAGCTTATAAAAATACTACTAAAGTAATAGCAGTAAGTTCTGCATTTTAGTTCCTGTGAAATGCAAAAGGAACAATTCCTATTTCGGTTACATGCTTATAAACAAGGTAAATGTGATAGTCACACTGACAAATTAAGGCAAGTGAGAGCAACCATGGGCTTGCATTTAGGCTATCCTCACACTGTAACAACACAGGACAGGAATCAAAGTTTTGCCTGAAGAAAAACTGAGGGAGTCCTCAGTAAGCCTTACCTGCTTCTAAATGAGATTTGATGCAGCTCACGAAGTAACTTAAAGTCAACCCCCAGCTGTGACTTCCCTCTGAACACTTTTTAAAATATATAATTATAGCATGAAGATCATAAGAGGCAGCATAAGTTAAGAGAATCATGATTTTCTAAAGGAACTTGCTGGCTAGCGTTAGAGATTCCTTATATCAAAGCACAAGGACAGGTAACACTGGTATCACTTCATTCCTCAGCACCTCCTGTCTAACACACATCACCCCAAAAAAGCAGTAGCATTCATGACTAGCAATGCAATGTTTCATTTAGATTCCTGCTTCCAACAAAACCATGCATTTGTATCAAGGAATTGGGAGCTGTGGCTACCCTTCATATTGGAGCTGTCCAAATTTCAATGTTTCTGCCTGTGGTTGTTACATTTTACTGAAGCAAATAAACACAGTGATGAATCTGAACACCAAAAGGAGCAGCCTGCACATAAGGTGTTCTGTCTAAGACTGAATTAAATGTACAATAATGCCTGGTCTGAGAGGTGTTAACTCATCTTGGGATTCTCTGAGAACTCCTGGGAATTCTTTTAGGAGAAGCAGAATTTTCCCTTCACTTTGATGAATCTTTTATTTCCTCCCTGATTTTTAATGAAATGCAGGAACTTTAACTCCTAAAAGTTGATAACAGCTGGCATCCTTTTGCTTTCACGCTTCACATCTTTTCATTCTTAAGAGCCTTGCCAATCTTGTTTTGACCCCTCAACTCTGTATTTCTTTCTGTCTGTTGATGCAGTGACTGGTTTACCACCACGGAAGAATAGTCATACAGAAGATCACTTGCTGTATAATAAACTTTAAACTTAACATTTCTTTCCAGTTCTATATAGAATACAGTAATTCCCCAAACATTCAACTTCATATAGACTAGGCTGGAATAAACAAACCAGCCTCCTGCATTCTCCTCTGAAGATTTTCAAAGGCTCTACAGCACTCGAATCAGGAATCACATTGATTTTCAGTAAATCCTTTCTCCTAATTCCTCTAAAGCATTTCAGAAAACCTCCTGCAAAAAGCCTCAGAAAACATATGTAGTGCAGTGTCAGGGACATGAAATGGAAGGTGATGTTAAAAAATGTTTCTATTTGCTATACCGGTAGCATGCTGACATGAATACCCAACATAAATTTCTCTGTAGAAATATACAGGGCTACAGGGCTATAGCTTTACTAAAATGGCCTGCTCATTATCATGAAATCTATTGATCCATTTTCATTAGGGAGAGCTATCTTTGCCTTCACTGGAAAGATCTAGAAATCATAATCTTTTTTTCTTTAATTTCATAATACAGGGCCTTCAGCTAAGATGACAATTTTGGTCTGTAAAACCGTAAATATTTGTCTATTCAAAGGCAGCATTTATCTTACAAAGGCACACATAGCAGTTTTGCCTCTGACAAGTTCCTTGTTTATTTATTACTCTAATAACAAATAGACTGTCATCCCTGCTGGGCCTCAAAGATGAACTAAATCTGCTGACACAACTGATTGGGAGCGGCTGCAAATTATTTTATTAAAAACTGTGCAATAGTAGATTCATGGTGGGGCGAGCATTTAAATCATAATTCTGTTATTGGTCTATATGTTCCATAGTAACAACATCCAAAGAAGCCAGAAACACTTTTGTAACCCTCGTGTTTATACTGCAGAGTTTGATTTTCATTTTGTCCAAACAGGAGAGAGGCAGTGAAGGGGAGACAGATTTCTTTTGTGTTGAGTGCTCTGTGTGCACACACACCAAGAGCAAAGCGCAGCATCTTAATTAGATGGGTCCAGAGGCTCCAGCAGACAAGGGAGAGTGACAGTCACTGGACATGCTTGATAGCTCTCTCTAAAGCAGTGCAGAGACTTTCTGGGAAAAGCAAGACAGATCCATACATCTCCAATTTCGTAGAGCTGAGCCAACCAGAACGTGATAGGAAAGGACAAGAAGACGGTGAGGGAAAGATCCTCTGCACGGTAGGGGACAACAGTCCCAGGACACATTCTGCCTTAGCAGGTCACCTGCAGTGCTGGCCTTAAGGCCCTTCAGCCTCTTGGATGGAATGGGAAGGAATCACGTGCCTGACAGTGCTACCTGGCTCCAGAACCACGGGCCCGAGGAGGGCAGCCCAGCAGAGACCCACCCTGTGACCCACTGAGCAGCGAGGCCCTGGCAATAAGGTAACAACAACAGTGAAGAGGAAAATTGCCTCTTTTAATCTCTTTTAAAGAATTACCACGTAATAGTTCTATTTAGCAGTATCATTCACAGAGCCTTCCAATGCAGGATGCATATGTTTGCATATATGAACACTCAAGCCTTAAGAAAGAGTTTGTGACACTCATTGTCTTGACTGCCACCCAGGCTTAATGCCTTCTGGGCTCTCACAGAGGTCTCAGCCAGAATGAGCTTTGGGAGCAGTGGAGATTGAGGAGAGGCACAATGGAAAGGGAACAGATTAGAAACACATAAAATTAACTCAGCCTTTTAATAAATCACCTCCTTGCCCCACAGCTGTCACTGGAGCACACAAAGCTGTGCACTAGAATGAAACCTCTTCCCACGTTAGTGCCACAGGAGCTGCCCAGCATTCCATCTCCTGGTCCATACAACAAGGTGCATCCCCAGCTGGCTGCACACCTAGCTGGCTTTATTGACAGGCCCTCCACACCTCCTGCCACACACTACTGCCTTCTCCAGTTTATCAGCTTGGCTACTATTTCAGCCCAAAAGAGAGCCAGGCCAGCAGAGATGCTCTGATCAGAGAAGCTGCGCTGTATGGCAAAGAGAAACTTTTGAGACTGGCATACCTTTAATGAGAGGAGCACATGTGAGAGCAGTGAGATCTTTGTACACCTGGATGGACAATTCAGAACCTAGACTGGAGGAACTAAAAGCCATTAAAAGGCTGCTGTGCAGCTTAGCTCTGGCTGGGGGTGAGGAGGAGAGAGATTTGGAACACTGCACTGAGCCAAGAGAGGCTGCCTGACTCACCACGGAGACATTTCTGTGCAGAACCAGAGTGAAGCAAGGACAGAGAGGATTGTACATCAAAAGGATCTTTTCTGATGACATAGATTTCCTGGGATAAATCATTCACAATCAAGGAGGTGTTTAACAACACAAATAAACATTAATATCACTGAAAATGCTTTTCTAGTCCAGATATTTAAGTACTTGCAGAGAACTCAGCCTGGAATCTCTGCATCCTTTAGTCTTCCTTAAATGTATCAAGGTACCTGAACCTTATGGTGGACTCTGCTCAGAGGGGAATTAGGTGGGCCCAACCTCCTGGGCACCTTCTCCCTCCCTGTATTTATTGGCTCCTGAGCTGGACAGGTTCTTACCCTGCACTCTGTACTGTAATAGCTGTTGTAGTCATTTGGTCATGTGGTTTGAGGCATTTCCAAGGAAACCTCTCAGCAATTATTTCTGGAGATGGAAAGCAGTCTTTTAGTATGTCTTACTATCTATTCCACATATTTTATATCATAACAATTTGTTCTGCAATGTGATTACATGTTGGCATAGACTCTGATTAGGGCTTTAAACAGGAACTAACAGCAGTTATGTTGAATATGTTTTTCATCTGATGATGCACAATACCATTGATTGGATGTAGATTATATTCAGCATTAACTCCAGCTTTATAAAAATATCACAAAGAAAAGTCTATCTCATGGCACAGAATACTCTTTAATTGCATGAATGCTTAGTACATGTTGTGACTTCTACTTTTTTAGAAAATCCTGTACACAAGAAAAGTCATGCCTGTAACAGAAACATTAATCCAATAAATTACCAAGCATTGTTTACTTTTCCTCATAATCTCTGCAATTTTTTTTCACCAACGCACTGTCATAAACCTAAAGTGATAGGGAAAAAAAAAAAAAAAGCTGGATATGTTGTTGTCCAAAGATAAAAGTTTAAAGTTCATCATGTCAGGATTCAGGAAATGTATAAACTGTTTCTTGCTGACTGCAGATGTACTGCAAAGCTCTGATAATGTGGTTTTTTTTTTCCTTTATAATACCCCTTGAAACTCATATCTTCACTGCACCTTATATTTTTGCAATCCTACAGACTCAGAGCATCTTTAACAGACCTGTACCCCTTGGAGATGAGAAATGTCACTAAGTGTCCAATTTATTTGCCCATGATCATGGGGCCTGCAGCAGAACAGAAGTGAATGAGGACAGGTCTCTAAGTTACTCTTTTATCCCTGGAAACCTAACTGATGTTGGCTTTCTAGAGCTGAGGAAGGAGGTTGGGAGCAGATATTTCAGACTCCCTGACAGGATTTGATAGGATATACATGACAAAAAACGTGAAGAAGCTAACCATGATATCACTACAATTTCAAAAAAGACGAAGCTGTGAAGAGATTTCCAGCTGAGTTCTCTACATTACCAAAAAAAGAAGAAAATGCTGAAAAAGGTAGGTATTAAATGGCAGGGTCTGATTCAGTCCTTCCTCAGCACCATCAAAGACAATGAGGATTCATAGGTGTGGAATGAAGAAAGTGTAACCAAGGTATGTCTTTGGGGAATTTTTGTGACAAATTAATTTATTCCCTTATCGGATAACTTATTCTTCATTCATTTGGGTGAAAAAGAAGGAGGCAAAAAGTTAGAAGGAGAGGTAGGAAAGAACTGATCTGATAGGGGCAGGACCAAGGGAGAGACATAGGGAGCTCCTGGCCAGATTTTTGAGAAATACAAAGAGGAATTTCTGTTTCCACTGCAATTACTTACAGCCAGTGATGAAGCCTCCATTTTCCCTCAGGCCAGGTCTAGGGTAGAAACCTGCACCTGTGTGTACCAGCTGAGTCCATGATTTTTTTTAATTTATTTTTTAAATTTTTTAAATAACTTGAACTTCTAATATAATCTTGGCTTATATTGGTAAACTTGTAGTTTTGCTAATTATATTATGGACCAGGTGTCCACCAGGAGTTCTTGGCCACATAGCTCTATCAGCAAACATTTTTACTTTAATTTAGGCCTTACAAAGTTGAGGAGCACATCTTTGGTAGATGGAAAATAATGATCAATTGTCCTAGAGAATAATCTGGTTTATGTTACTATCTGCAGGTAGAATCAATTGCAGCTAGTCATAGGAATTAAAATTTAAATAATTTTAAAGGCACCATCCCAACTAAAAAATATTTGAAAAAAAGGTTTTAAAAAGTTTATATCTTATGAGAAAGTTTCTTTTCATCCTAAGGTCCTGTAACATACTGGTGGTGCTATTTTTGCACTTATAATTAAAGTAATTATCTTCTGAAAATTACATGTAGCTGAAAGAGAGCAAAACCAAACAAATAAATGGGTGGAGAGAAGGAAGCAGAAGATTCAGTGATGGCACGGGAAAAAAACTCTATTCATATACAGGAGGGTAGAAGCAAGCTGGGGTTTAAGCAAAGTGCATTTAGGTCATAATTTCTGCAGAGAACATTATGAAATGAATATACAGCAACAGAACAAGAAGAGGAGGGAGTCCAAACCTTCCCCAGGCTGTGCCTAATGTATTAGAAAAACTAATGGCTGGTGAACAGTTAGCAGAAAGGAAGACAGCCCCTTTCCACACAGAGAATGTTTAATGTTGAAGCATTAGAGATAAAGGTTTCAGTACTCATTGGTGGCATTGTGTCCACTCATAGCAACATGGTCAATGGACCAGAAGGGAATATTTCATTGAGTTTTAACACAGGCAAAGAAATGCCTTCAAAAAATTTTATATGAATCTCATCCAAGGTAATAAAAAAGCAAAAATGTGGTAGAGGAACAGAAGACCTTGATGTACCCATCAAGAACAGCCCAAGTGGGTTATTATGAATAGGGTTCTGCAAGGATTTTAACCACCATAAAGAAACTAAGCATGGATAGGCAATTGCAGAATTACAGACACTACCAGGATGATATTAGTAAGACAAGGACAAAAGAGACTGATACAATACACACCACAGAAAAAATAGAAGTACCATCAAAACAAGATGAGCATGTGCACTTACTCTGTTGTTACAAGCCCTTGTTTATAGGCTGAAAGCTGCCAGTTCCCTGACAGCAGAATGCATTGCTAATCATAGAGCAGGCTATGCTGGCGGGTTTTCAAATGCAAGTGAAAGTATTCATCTGCAGAAGAAAGAGGGTCAAAAGTCAGTGAATTCTTTGCATACTTTAGTTCTTCAGATGTTTGTATGTTTTATTTTTCCTGTTTGAACTGTAATCAGCACCAAACTACACAGAAGACCACTTTTAAGAATGATCTCAAAATTGCACTGACCTGCAATTTCTTATAAAATTATTTCTTTATATTTTCAATATTCAGAGCAGAACTGATCACCAAAGACTACCTGATCTCTCTACTTCCTATAGTCACATCACTTGAAGGAAGCAATTTTTTCTCCTAATAAAATCCTATCTAATAACTCTGGCTGGAATATATCACCTTATTATTCATATATCATGCCTAATACAATAGTGCCTTGGGGCCCTGTTGGTCCTAATCGTCCTCTGTGACAAGCAGACTTCTGTTTGGACTTGGATTTGGATCCAGTGTTGTCCTTTGTTGGCTACCTGAAGATTCAATTGCCCTCCTCTTTCAGTAATGGGCTCTCTAAACTGTAGAAGAAAGTTGGATCCATTGTTCCTTGACACCTTCTCCTAATTTTTCAGCCACAAACCTTTTGAATTTAATCATGTCAATTTTCTACTTGCTCTTTCCTGATCCTCAGGAGAAGTTTCTTCAACTGACAACATGATAAGAACTGTATTAAATACTCTGGATAATTGATAAGCAAAATGTTAGTGTCTGTCACATGTCCTGAGGTTCATCCACATATATCACAAAGAAGCATCAATCCACAGATTATGAATGGAGACACACATGGCTAAATACATAGTGTATAGTGCATATAGTCTGGAAAATAACCTCTGTGAAAGGATACAAGAATTCAGGCATAATGAATTCCATTTCACAAATGTACAGGTTACACTGAATTAGAGAGACATACCAGACTCAGAAGAATTTTAGAAAGCTGCAAGAGAAAACAGTCTGATGTGTGAATTTATTATCTGACCTCTGCTTCGAATATGTCATATCCCTGTCATTTCATTTTATTAAAAGACTGTATAATCATGAACATAATCATAAATGCAATGTTTAAGGAAAATCTGATTTGAACCTTTGTACTTGTGTCACATGTAATGTAATTCAGTTTTACTCTCTTCTTAGATTCATATACAGAACTGCTACACAAAAATATAAAATGTAGAGAAAAAAAACTCTGTTCCAAAGAAACAGTAACTTTTCAACCAAAACATTTAAAGCAAAATGGGTAAGGTCGCTAATCCCATCACAATACCACATTACCTAATTGGACACAGAAATACTGACGTTTTGTAGGACTAGATTGTAGCATGCATGTCAAAATCACATCACTCTGATGGCAATACTGGAGGCATAAGCCTTTTTTCAAAATTAATTAATTCTTTTTACTGAAATACATTTGAAAACATGTCCCTGGCCTACTACAATAGCCATATAAGAAAAGCCTCAAAAGTTGAAATAACTCTGACTTTGTTGTTGACTTTTTCTGTACTTTGCTGATGGAATTCCATTGTCCTGTGTGTGGTCAGATCATTCATGCTCATTTGTTATCAGTTAAAATATCTTCACCATTTTAATGCAATAAATATCAGCCTATGTTGTACAAGTCAGCAGGGATTGCTAGGAATATATTATTCTGAATGAACAAGACTAATATTAATAACAGGACTTAGTACTAATCATTCTCCTCTCCTTACTTGCAGGACTGTTTCTCCCTTTTTTTTTTTTCTATTTAGAGACATTGCTGTTAGAAATTTTGTTTGTGCCTGTCTTTCAAAGGTTTGCACTAAAATCTGAAAACAGTTATTCTCTTCACCCAGCATTTGATATTTACAGCCACACTTCACAAAGCTTTTGTTAAAGATCTCCTGAACCTATTACAAGTCCGTAGGAGCACATTGTTTATGAACTTGAAATAATAGAGACACATCAGGGTGGTTTCCTTTTAGACAGCATATGGCACCTACTTGGATATACTGCAGTGCTATGGACCATTTGCTACAATTAATAGAGCTAGCCAATATAAAGAAAGGGCACTTGGCAAAATAAATATGTCTTTAAAGGTTTTGCTCCAAATTGGATTGAAATTAAGATTTGAGACTTTCAAAAAAATCACATTTTGAAAAGACTGAAACATGCCATTTCTCAGATTGACTGGGAAGCAACTATAGGAATCAGCAACATGAAAGAGAAGAGAATGGCCCTTGGTCCTGTTCTGTCTCCTTCTACTCAGTGTGTTCATAGCCTTCAGCTTTGGGAAAGGTTTCCTGGGCTCACTTCACTTGGCCCCAAAGTGAAATTCAAGGTGAACAGATCATTGTGAAAAGCTGCTCTGCAACTGCAGGCTGGGTGCACCTCAAAGGACTCCAAGCCCCAAGCTGAAGGTCAAACCTCACAAGGCTTCCTTCCTAAAGAGAGTTTTCACACTTCCTATTTCAGATGGTGCTGCAGAAGGACACCTGGAAGCTCTGGAATGCTGTGCTAGAGCTGTGAGCATCCCAACCTCGCAGCAGCCTCACTGCATGGAGACTGCTTAGATCAGCCCCAGTGTGGATTGCTCAGCTCAAACCCACAAGTTGTAGCCATAGCATTTCCAGAGTGTGTGGCTCTAGGACAAGTTAAAAATTAAAGCACAAGTCTGTACCCTTGGAAAACTTGTTCTGCACAAAGAACCTTCAGAGACAAGGTCTGAGCAGCAGCTGCCATGGCATCCACAGCTCCAGAGCAGCAAGCCTGGAGCTGCAGATGGTGAAAGCACCTCTGGATGTGAGCAGCCCACTCTTCCTGTATCAAATACAAAGTACTTCCATTAGCTGTGGTCACTGGGACACCCCACCTGAGAGCTGCACTGAGAATGGCAGGGAATTTTCAGCCCCTCTCCTCTTGCAGCTCATGAAAGGCACCTCGTTGTTCAGGCAACAAACATGAATCCCCAGTCCTCTGTGAGTAAACGTTTTGAAAATAGGGAACTAAATGCCTACTTTAAGACTTTAATGTTTCAAACATCATGATGAAAAATTGAAGCAACGTTACTTCCTGCAGAGGTGAGACAGAAATAAATCAGGGGAGTAATTTACTTCAAAGGTCTCTGTGTTTACCTCTCCCTGTCTCCTAACTGGGACACCAATCTTACTGACTGCAACCAAGAATGTAGTCAAGGGAAAAATGTCCACAAAATGCTCAAAATAGTCCAAATGAATGTAAAGTCTGATGGGTTTAGAATTGGTTCTGACAGTTTTGTATTACATGACAGCATTAGGTGTTAATTTTCATTTTTGTTTGCATTTCTTGTCACAGTTAGGAGCAAATTCTCCCTAAGCCAGAGCTGCCTTAGCAGCTTGACTCTGATCTGTTGGAAACCAATGTGAATTGGTGCTGGACAGAGTATTTCTGTCTCCCATGAAGAGCCACAGGTCCAGAGGGCACACTTCATGCCAGAACCTCTGGGTAATCTGTGCCAGGGAGGAGAGAAATCACAATATAGCGTGGGGATCTTGGAGAAACATTTGGGTAATGGGCTGCACTTGTTCTGTCACTTCCCATTCCCAAGTCCTGTAGTCATTCACACAATCTGCTATATTTTGCCTTACCCAAAAAGCAACAGGCTATTTTAAGTTGTTATATTTATTTCAGATTAAGAAAGCAATAAATCAAGAGAGTGGCAAAGGTTTTATAAGTGAAGGCAAAGTGAATTGCCATGTAAGAGGGAAAGCCAGACAACTCTGAAATGCAATAAAAAGGACTTAGAGAGGAGATTGCCTGTTGCTTGTTAAGCACAGCAAATGGTAACAGTTTGCTTTTATCAAAATATGTGATTTTTGAAAAATGAAATCTGACAGAGCCATCCTAAAACACCCAGAAGTGTTCTTCCCACATTCACTGCTTATGTCCACTATACACAATTATTGTCTGGCCCTGCAAGACAGAATATTTAAAGATTAAAAAGTGCAGTGCACAGAAAAATGAGACTCAAGAATGACATCATCAAACACAACACAAAATGAGGCAGAATTACTAAAGGATTCCCTGGAGCAACCACAAGTCCTGCTGAGAACATTCCTGCTGGGGCTCCCTAATTAATGTACCCATTTTCCACCTGTCACACAGCAGAATTAAACTCACTGCATCTCTGCTTTAATTCTCCACTCAATCAATAATTCGGATAACAGATTCAAAGTTCTGTAGATTCTATGTATTGATCTTCTCCCACCCTCAATTTGCCAGTTGTCTCCACTAACTTTGAGCAGTACGTCACTGAAAGTCCATTTCATTTAAAATGTAATCACTTTGCCGATGTTGAACTGCTTGCCAGTTTTATTAGTCTCCAGAAAACTTTCCCAAAATATGGAGCTGTGCGTAAACACATTGAGTATTGCTTAGAAACAGAAATCAGTGTTCAGTCCATGACTTCTCTTGCAATAAAAATTACTCTCTGCAGATACATAGACAGAAATTCCATATTTTAACCAACAACCCTTGTAAAGTTCACCAGAATTAGGCTGCAGATTCAAATACACTCTTGTTTCTCTATGGCAACTTCAAACAGTTTTTGCACATTGGGGAAAAAAAAAAAAAAGTTTTACTTATAATATTTGAATACAAAAGGTTTGTAACCAAAAGGCAAATAATTAAAAAAACCCTACCCTTATTCTGCTGAGGCAGCCTCTATCTTTTGCAACCCCATAAAGATAGATCTCCAGACCTCATGAGGTTTCACAGTAATTAATGCAAACCATTTAGATCTGATTCTGAAAGCTGAATGGACTAAACAATGGAAGGTAAATTACTTTTTGCTGTTTTACATCTTTTCAATTCCTCAGCAAGGGTCAGAACTGACACGGGGAAGATTAAATAGCATACAGCACAAAACGACCCTTATCACTGCCTTTCTGGGAAATTTGTTTTCTGTGTATGTAAAAGGTATATAATGCTCTTGACTAAGAAGATACATGGGCATCATTACTATGTTTATACCAAGTGAATAGAAATAGATCAGAAGATGCTCAGTTATTGGCGGAGAGATAGCAGAAGAAAGTTATTAAAATACAGAGAAAGTCCTGTTAGCAGCATCCAATGCAAGACAGGTCCCTGCATTGTTCTTCTGGAGATAAAATTCACTGAAAAAAAAAAAGTTAGCAGAAAAAAGTAAGTTTCTGATAGCAGTAAAGTCAGACATGAGTAAGGATTCCAAACCCACTGTATTCAGCTCCTAAAGCTCAGAGTCTGCCTCCAGCAGTGCCACAGTGATGCCATTTCCAGAAGAGTCTGTACCCAGCACAGTGCCTTTCCTGCATGCGTGTCATGGGGAAAAGGCTGATGCATGAAGCCTGAAAGATCTGTTATTTGGTCAGCTCCCTTCCTTTCCCTAGGAAAGGCAAAGAGATTTTTTGATCTGTGTAGTAGCTTTGAAGTATTACTAGATAATAATTTTTTCCTTGATCTAGCAAGTTAGTACACTACCAGCAACCTGTCACCTTGGAAGAAACAAGGGAATAACTTTGATCACTTCTATGAAAAAGGGAGTGGAAGAGAATTGGAAAGACCAGCCTGGCAAAGCTCTTCCAGCTGGCCTGACTGCCAGTTGTACCCAAGAGCTCATGAATGTTTTTAAAAAGTGGGATAGCCATACAAACATACATAATATCAACCAGATTTGGTTTCTGGTAAGTTAAGGGTTTCCAAATTCAGGTCTCCTGTTATCCCAGGCTGCTCAAACCTGTGTTAGAAGTGATCTCAGTGCTCAGATCTCTAAGAGATGAGATCTCACATTAAAGGTTAGCCTTGGAAATTAATGGTAGACTTGCAGTAGAAGAAAGGATTAGGTTTTTATTATATTTTCCATTCTTTAAAAAGGACTTGGAATATTATTAATTAGCTTCATTTCCTGGAAAAGTTCTCAAATTAAATAATCAAACATATTATAAGTGCCTGCAAGATAATAAGGAAATGGGTTACACCCAGCAAAGATTTTGTCAGGAAGTCATCTTGCCAAGAAACCATCATTTATTTGTTAACGAGATAATAGGCTCTGTGGATAAAGGAGGAACAGTTAATATTGTACCTTGAATCTAATAACATTTGCCATGTGATCTTACATGATAGCCTAACAAAGGCATGAATTAAACTGCTGCAGTTAGGTACACAACCCTTTGGATTATCATGCTCAAAGAGAAATTACCTCTGTCATTTTTCCATACTTAGGCAAGATCACTGCGTGGTTTCTGCAAAGGATTTGTCCTAAATGTTGCTAGGCTCCATACTTTCTGTAATGGCACAATCACAGGACGTGTAGATGTCACTTTCAGATGACAAACTTGGAAAGACTGACAGCTTATCAAGAAAACAGAAACAGATTTCAGAGTGATTGTGGCTAGCCAGAAAAATGTTCAGAAAAATGGGGTAAATAATTTGAGATACGGTACCTGTGAATAACCAGCTGTAGATTCATACAGTATAAAATCACTAAGTAGTTAAGAACTTAAACCCTAATTAAAAAAAAAAAAAAAAAGAGTTTTAAATAATTTGAGGTGAAGATGAATTAATAGTAACCTGCTGTTTCACAAGAGGCAGTCATGGCACAGGAGCATAGAGAGTCAGGCCTGTAAAGACCATCCCACAATGATTCTGCTCTTTGCTATATTGTCACCATCTGCTTCAGAAGGATGCCGACAGGAATCCATAGCAGAGCCCAGACAGAAAACTCAAAAATGTGACCAGGTAGAAAAGATTGAAAGAATTCTGATTGTCTCAATAGAAGGGATACCTGAGAAGGGCTGCAAGCACTTCATAAAAATTCCTGTGTAAATAAATAAATAAGTTAATAAACCACACATAGAGGAAAAGATCGATTTACACCCAGTGTCCTTGAGAAGAGAACAAGATGTACACAGCTAATGCAGCAAGGGGAGTCAAGTTAGACCAAGGAAAAACACACACTAGAGAAAAGGACAATGCAGCACTGGAATATGGTCCTTAGGGCAGGCTCTGAGTTTCTCCTCAGCAGAGACCCCTGAGAAGAGGCTTGACAGAAAGCTGCCAGCAGTGACAGGACAGGCTAAGGGCTGGACTCAGACACCCCAGTTGCTCTGAGCTGCACAGCTGCATCTCAGCCAGATGTTCTGCAGGCAAGAGAAACACACACACACGCACATGCAAGAGTTATCTCTGCCCAGCAGTGGAAAGATGATTGCAGATTTTTATGAAATACATTAGTGGTCTTTCCCAGACTCTCATGGATACTTCAAAAATTCTGCCTTCCTGAATTGGAAAATGTGTTTTTCCTTTGGAATTTCAGACTGAGTGAGCAATTCCGGCTACATTATCAATGAGATCATTACAAAAATGGACAGCATCAATGCTTGTAGATACATGGCTATGCTCAAACTGTGGTACCTTGGTGCCCTTCCGAGTTCTTCAGTCCCATTCAATGTTTCATTCACCTCCAGACTCAGTGCAAAACAGATGGCAAATGCTGTCCCTCACCTTCTGTAGTCTCTGTGGGGAAGGCATACAGGTGTACAAGCCAGGGAGAAATTTGCTTGCCATCCTTGCACAAGGCTAAACCTGTAGACAGCCAATATATAACAAAGAATGCCTGGTTTTCAAACTCAGATCACTCACTACAATCAGGTGATGATGTCTTTTCAGAAGATTCTGGGACTGTTTTTTTGCTGTACCATTTTGTTGCCATAACCTTGATGCATTGGTTCTCCACATCCAAGGTCTTAGTGTTTAGGTACAATAAATCTAAATCAGTTGTTCTGTTCTACTCATTTTCTGTGGGTCCAGTGCTAAATGAGTTGATCTTGAAGAGAACCTATTTCATAAAGCTAAAACAAAAAAAACCCTATCATGACAGTATTTATTAGAAATGAGATCAGTAGCAAGTGGGGAAGAAGCCCAGTAGAAATTATGTCTATTCTGCAGCTGGACTGAAGAAAAGGGCATTTCACTTACCAAAATTCTCATTTGTTTGCTATTTGAACAGAAAAATCTCATAATATATTAACTATATTTGTAAAGCCTGCAAAGTCACAGTTGCATTGATTTATACCAACAAATACACTGTCAAAGTCATTTATTTAAACACTGTGAGAACACTTCCTTTTAGAAAAAATGTACAGGATTTGACAAATACATAAAATCCCTTGGTTCTTGTCAAACAACAGACTTATCCTGTGGACCCACTGAAAAATAGTAGAATGGTTTGGGTTGGAAGGGACTTTAAAGATCATCTCATTGCAACCCTCAGCCACGGACAGGGCCACCTTCCACCAGACCAGGCTACTCAGGGCCCCATCCAACCTTGCCTTGAACACTCCCACAGATGTGGCAGTCACAATTTCTCAGGGAATCCTGTTCCAGTATCCCACCACACCCACAGGGAAGAATTTCTTACCGACACCTCATCTAAACCTGCCCTCTGACAGTTTAAAGCCACTAAATAAGTGCTGCAGCAGGATTCATGTAACCTACTCTGTGATACCCATTTAACAAGGCTTTTTGGAGAGGTGAAAAGAGGAATCCATGGGAGGACTTAAATCAGTCATTGACAATACCACAACATTACCTCAGATGTGGCCCAGAGCACACTGCAGTAGCATAGGTTTCCCTCAGATCTCACATGTATAAACTCAGTACCTATTTGTGCAAGTGCAGCTCACTCTTAACAGCATCTCTATTAAGACTACAAAGCTTGTTTTGTCTTGATTAGGACATTTTTGTCATGTAACCATTTATTATTGAATACAAGGATGAAAAAAATGTCACAGTACAAGGGTTTTAGACTGCAGTCTATCCTGCAATGATGCAAGGCTCCTGATAAGACATTTTAGTTGCAGACTATATCAAAACAAACCTTGAAAACAATACCTTCAAGCAGTGGTAGCAATGAGTTCTTTCTATTTCAATAAAAGCTTTCCATCTCAAGATCCTAAAGAGCTTTTTAAATATTAATCAAGCCTCTAAGCAGCCCTGGAGATGCTAAAATACTGTAGCCAGTGATCAATTAAACCATACACGGTTTATCCACTTTATAGATAAGGCATGGCACAAATGCAGAAATACCCAAAGTTGCCCTGCACAGAGCCAGATGAGGCTCTCCTGAGTGGATGGGAGCCACATTGGCATCTGAAAAATCCTCTTTACAGTGTCCCATGATAACTGTTCTATCCAGGCTTGTCCATTTATCCTGGGGATCCAAATCCCTATTAGAGGAGAAGTGACTGCTACTTCTATTTTATCATAGATGAGTGACTGAGGTACAGGGAGATAAATGATTTGCCCAAGGTCACACAAGAGACCTGTAGCAGAGAAATAGAGTATTGCTCAGTATTCCTGTTTCTTCTCAACAGCCCAAATAGTTCTTTCTTTATTTTCCTTTCTCTTCTTTACATCCCTTTTTCAGCATAGTCCAGAGGGTACTGAATCAGTCTGAATGACGTGTTATCTGGCGGTGTGGGGATTTATATTTTGTTATAGTTTTGACAAGTGTAATGAGTAAAACATTCCGTACTTGTAGCATTATTTATCCTCTAGCCTTAACTGCAGTGTTCAAAAACTCCCAGTGACTGCACCTTTCAGAGCACATGCAAGGGTAGCCTGTTATTTGTCAAAGCTCACAAAGGCATTGCTGTGAGTGTAAGCTTTGTTCCTCAGACAGAACGCTCTTCCCCCTTTTATGCTGCAAATTCCTGGGCAATGTCAATACCCGTTTAAGAGGTCTCCCACTCTCTAGGCTCTTTCTGTCATGTGTTGACATCTTCTAGGAATCAGCAGATTTTATGCCTCTATTCAATTCACTTGACCTGCCTCTAAATATGTTCCCGGCATCAGAAAAGCCATTCCCCACACACACATATGATGAAGCCCAGATCAATAGCACAGGATAAAAACAAACAAGCTAACTAAGGCAAGTCTAAAGTCTTAAGAGCTATCCACAGATGCTGCTATCTGGACTGTTCAATATTATGTTCTGAATTGCACACAGCAGGGTTTCATTTGCTACAAATAGCTTTGCACCAGCAGCATCTTCAATAATTTTATCATGCAGTGTTCCCTAGATAGACCAATATTTCATTTAATAAACAGCAAATTAAAATAGCAAATGTAGTGAAAGACAAAGCATGAACAGATTTGCTTCAGTGTTTTAAAAGGAAAGATTGATTTTTTTATTATTATTTTTTCCTTTTATTTTTTAGTATTTCTGTAGTTGCTCATAAGGTCACCTTCATGACAATTCCAACAGGGGTTTATCTTGTAGTGCTCACTCTGACATACAGCCTGATGATTTATTATTGCTTAGTTCTTGATACTGTTCACTGCACAATCCAATCTAAGGGAGACACATATTTCTCAATTCAGGGACTTCTTTTATTTTATGAAAAATCAGCTTGGTGCTTTGTGGTAAAAACTAGACTTGGCATTTGATCTTAATTTTTTTAAGTATTTCCTTCTATTCTTTGTTTCTCTGCTGTATCTTTGATGTATTCCAGGATCAGTTTTGTTTTCTATTCCTTTGCTATTCTCCTCTCACCCTATTTTTCTGTGGATACACCCTAAAGAAAAATCTGGCACAGCAGCAGTTTCTTACAGATGCTCTTATCTAGATTACTGTTTCATACTAGTGGGTGACATGGTGATAGATTTCATAGGTTTTCTCTTCTCATTTGGGAGAAAGAATATAATTATGCAAAGGAGGGTTAGATGGACAGTAGGAATACATCACTATTAACCCACCAGAACACATGCAGATTCACTGGGGTTATGTGCTTAGAGGGGAGGAAAAAAGCCCTTCATATGCTAGACAAGATTTTTTCCTCTCCATGTATTACTATCAATTCAAGGGTAAGCCAACAATTCTCATCATGTCATTCCAGTGTCTATGGTGTTGTGATATGGGGCTATTTAAGCTCTGCTTGGCTGCAAAGCTGTCTCCAGTGTTCCCATAGAGTGTCTGAGCCATTTGGAATTGTTAACCCACATGGACCAGGCTGCCCAGAGCTCAGAGACATTCCTTCAAGGCTGCCAGTCATTAGCTGGTACGTTAAGTAGCTAATGGTGCTCTCACAGTATCTGCTGCACCATGCAGGTGCAACAGAATAAACATTTTTTCCCACTGGTGCTTTGTCCCAAATCATTAAGGACCCCAATCCTGCAAAGATTTATGTCTGTGAATAAGTTTACTCACATGAGCAATCCTGTTTCAACCCTCTTAAACACACGCTTGTAGGGTCAGAATCTTGATGATCAAAATATCAGGTGTTTGGCTAAAAGCTTATGGAAATGCAAAAAGCATCAGAAAACAGAAAAAAAAAAAAAAAAAAAAAAAAAAAAAAAAAAAAAAAAAAAAAAAAAAAAAAAAAAAAAAAAGCAAGCAGTTTCTGTTCTGTATTTCTTTGTATTGAGAAATATTTGCAGAAGTATTCAGCTCAAGAATAAACCTGCTGTCCTATGACCCCATTACCTCCCCTCTAATTGATCAGTATATAAATATATATATATGTATATATCAAAACAGTATGAATATTCCCCAACAAATTGGCTGCCTGTAAGGGAGATTAACTGAGGATATGTAAATTATTAAAGCCACAAACTGCTTGTGGAGCCTCCTGGCTCTCCTGGGTGGGGTTGGGGGGGATCAGCTGGCTGTCCCCAGTGGGGCTGAGCTGGAGCAAGGTTAAGTAAGCACCCCCAGCTCGTGTCTGCAGCTCTCAGACACCTTTGCTGACTCGCTGGCGCCAAGAAGGCAGGCACCACCCTCTAACCCTCAGAGAAGCACAGGAGGTTGCAAATGGTAAATTTAATACCGCAGCAGGAGGTGCCATTTACAGTCCCAAAGGATAAGGCTCCCCCTCTTCTCTTTCATGCTCATATAAACAAATGGAGGCTGATGCAATTTTGAATCCTGTTGGCTTGTTTTGTTTTTTAAATATGTAATTTCCTCCTTATTTTAGCATCTAGGCAGGGTAACATTAAAGGATTTTTGTACATATGACTGATGGTTAAACTGCAATGAGGAGTTGTATTTCATGAATCCATTAAAGTATTGGCAAATATAAGAAATAATTTTTAAAAAAAATTTAAAAATTGAGACTTATTAGTAAGATGAAATTTGAAAGAAAAGGAGACTAAGGTGCCTTCACAACCAAGACTTGCACAGGGTATTCTTTATCTTAGTTTAAAAGACAAAATTTACCGCAGAAAGGACTATCAAATATTTGTATAATGCTTGCCTGTTTTTCTCCATCTATTGTGGCATAGTCATTCTTGGAACAATGTCTTTAAAAGGTTAAAATCATGTAATATTTTCATTTTTTAAAGTTACATATTACCAGGTACTGTTTGAAAGAATAAGATAATATCTAATGAAAACCACTGCCTTATCAATTCAATCCATTCCTTTTATATGTTGCTAGAACAATGCAAGAAAACATCTTTAGTATAATCAAAATTTTCTAAAAAATAATTAGTCTATGAATTTGATTCCTGTAGCTCCTGTCTGGAAAGATGTTTCAAATCAATATTTTTACAGAGGGTGTTTGAGACTAATGCATTAATTAAATAACTGGAAAAATACAAGGTGGGAGAAATACACAGCTTCTAAAAACAGATACAGAGAACAAAAATTAATACATCTGAGGAGCAGACTGATCCTTTCAGAGAATCCAAGGACCACATCCATTCCTCAGTCCAGTTTCCTAAGTAATGTGGGCCAGAGGATTCCACTTAGTGGCATCTGAGTCATACCTGATCATGTGAGGTTGGATGATCTCATCACTTTTAGAAGGGCACCAATCCTAATTAGAGAATCTACTTCATTTCCTGGCAAAATCTTGCAGTCATCTAGTTACTCTCACTGCTAAAATAAATGGGACAGTAGAGGTAAAAGAGCCTTGGCAGCTGTGAGTGACAGGGTAGATGGCAGAAATGGGAAAGGAGAGAGATCACAGAATACCTCAAATTGGAAGGGACCCATAAAGATCATCGATTTCAACTCCCAACAGGCCAAAAATACATCTAGAATTAGTAGACCAGAGGAGTGGGCCAGCACATTAGTAGGAAACATCGAGCATTTCCCTTGTCAGCATAAATTTCTGAGACATTTCTGCCATAAATTACACAGACCATGCCAGGCTGCAAGGCTCCTGGCTCCTGTTCCACACTGTACTGCAGCACAGCCATCAGCACTGGCTGGGATTTATCAGCTTGGCCTCCAGGATGCCACAGAGCCCTGACCAGTGTTCCTGCAAGAAGCAGGAGATGGGATCTGCAGAGCCCTGAGCAGTGCTCCTGCAAGAGGCAGGAGATGGGATCTGCAGAGCCATGAGCAGTTCCTGCAAGAGGCAGGAGATGGGATCTGCAGAGCCATGAGCAGTTCCTGCAAGAGACAGAACATGGGATCTGCAGAGCCTGAACAATGCTCCTGCAAGAGGCAGGAGATGGGATGTGCAGAGCCTGAACAATGCTCCTGCAAGAGGCAGGAGGTGGGATGGGGCATGGGGCCGCTGCAGCAGCGCACAGAAAGCAGACACAGGACTGCACACACCAAATGCAGGCAGGCAAACAGTAAATAATTAACTACTACCTTGATTCAAATGAGGACGAAGGGAGAATCTGAGGACACAAGAAATGTTTTGCTCTCCTATCTCGTGCACAAACTTCCCAGTGGAGGTGAGGGCAGTGGTGAAGGCACGCAGCCTCCCAGGCAGCCCTGTGCTGCTCAGCACACACACCTTGGGCTCAGGCTGCAGCCACAGGCTCCCAGACAGCTCTACAGCCTCATTACCTTCACCTATAGTCTCCATCTATACTGCAGCCCTCTCCCTATCCATGAAATGCAAATTTAACTCTGATTTTTTTTTTTTTTTTTTTTGTGTTACAAGGCCACTTCTCATGCATATTGGCATTTTTTTTCNAGTTAAAATGCAAGATTCATCTCTGCTTCCTTATTAGTATAAGGAAAGAAGGCCTGCATTTGACTGTCTGACACATCACAAAAACATGGAACATTCATTAAAGATTTATGGCAACATCAAACATTCTGCTTTACTTTCAATTTTGTCACATAATCCCAATAAAACAGTGATTTAGCTGTATACTTTAAAGTTATTTGTCAGTGCTGAGTCCTGCCAGTATCACTGTTGACACACAAATACGTAAGCCAGTGAAGTCAGCCTCCATAGGGTGTGTCTCTTTTGGGACCATTTTAAGGATGCTTCTTCTGCAGGAGCATGTTCAGACTGGGATCTATATTATTTAAGCTTTCCAGGAAAAAAAAAAAAAGAAAAAAGCCCTCTTAAGTAATGCATTAGTGTTATTCTTATCTAGAGAAGGCTTGTGGGACTAAGTGAAAAGATAAAGGAAATAACAGAGACGTGTAGCAGTGCTAATGTTAATATTTGATTAGAAATATTCCAAACAAGATGTCAGGACAAATTCAGCTCTTGTTATCAACACACACCCAGCTCATTGAGGCTGAAGTAGTGTGTTCAGAGGTAGAGTTTAGAATTTAAGTTATTAGTTTATGTTCATAAAATGAAGATCAAGTCTAGAAAAAACAAACAAAACAACACCCTAACCCTTCTAATGTAATGCTCAGAATTAATTAGCAAGGACAAGAACTACTGGAATCAAATTCATACCTGTTCTTCTATTATTACATGTTGCTTAATTTAGAACAACACTGTATGCAACATCAAACCACTTGACTTTGTCTTCCCAAGGTCTTAAATTAAATAATGTAAGTGTCTAAAGTCCTCATACTTAACACACTTTCAATTCTCTCTTTGACCACAGCTGCCAAAGGCATCATCTCCTGAATTTAAGTGGCATGACAGCACTATCCTCTGCTACACCATGTCAGTTCACTCCCCTTTTCATATAGTTTCACATATTCAACTGATAATTGTAAATGTTTTTATACAGGAGACTTGTCTACAGCAGCAAGGAAGAAAACAATCTAAAAAAACAACCTGCCTCAGGTTGTAAGTCACCGTGATGGTGCCAATATTGTCATTGTCGACAATGACGTGCAAGGAGAAAATGGAGAAAGAAAGGCACACAATTAAGTCTAAGCTGATGGCATGATACCCACAAGCAATTGTCAGAGAGAGAAACAAGGAGATGGAATGGGATGCAGAGCAGTCAGAAGCAGAGAAACAGAGCCGTGTCTCAGTTGGGTAAGGATAGCAGGTGAAATTATACAAGTGGACAACATCATCCGGAGAGAAAGCAGGCAAGATTTTAAAATGGTAAAATAAACTAAACAGAAAAATGGGAAAACAGGGAAACTAAGGAAGAAAAGAGTTGCTAAATAGGGATGGGGAAAGCATGGAGTAAATGACAAGGAAAGCTGGAATGTTGAGAAGACTTAAAAACTAAGCAGAAAGTAGGGTTGGATATTATCAGTAGGGTTGGATATGGCAATCTGGCCAATGAACCATTACTTGAGACTTGGTAAAAGCCCACCAGAACTCAATCCTGAGCCAGTATGTAACTGCAGGAGAAAAATTCACAGCAACAGCTCCTGACTGTTCTGTGGCCTTCTCGAAACACACTTTGCTGAGACTTAGGTTACTGGGTGTATCAGAGGATTCACCTGTTCTCGCTGTCTGAACTCCCACATTATCACACAACTGAAATAATAATTGTTTTCTGCAAGGTAGTTCTGTACAGATTAGGAGGGAAGACAGTGCTGGAGCCATAGAAAGGTATGAGATGTGTGAAAGCATTTCAAGAGAATGGTTAAGGGCACATTTCTTGATGATGGGCACAGAAGCCAGCAGCAGCCAGAAATGGGAAAGAGGGGAAAGGAAAGACACACCCAAGGCAGTGGGCAGAAGAGAGAATTGTCAGGAGCATCCAATATGGGCAAGGAGCACTGGGGCCTTAGGCCATGTTACTGTGCATCTTTTAGAATTATCTATATACCCTTTTAACATTCCCCCCTTTTTGTATCTATTTCTTGTGCTCTTCAACATATCTTTCCCAGAAATTACGATTACTGTCATTTCAGGTATCTGCCTCTGTTTCAGGATGTCTGCATACACCTTAGCTCCTCTATCAAAGGTGCTTCACAGCAGTCTTAAGGAAAAAGAAAGAGACGAAGTGGGAATCAAAAGCCACCATAACTAATAAGGATTATTTAATTAGACAGTATACAATTATTTTATGATCCATGAGGTTGCCTGCAATAAATCGGCCAGTGAAACAAAGAACATGTTAGATTTTTTCTTTCCATGAGAAACCACCTCTTCCATAATGTTTAAACAGCATTATGAACAAACCAGTAATAAATACAAAGCTTTCAAATACAGCTTTACAGGAATCCATAAACTACAAAATGGTTTGTGATGTATTTACTTCAGCTTGCTTCAAAGCAAGACTGCTTTCCTTAAAAAAGGGGGGAAAAACACAACAAAGAACTGACCTTGGTTTTGCTGAAGAAAATCACTGACAACATTTCATGGGGAAAAGATAGACTGGTAAAACACAAAATCTTTTTATATTAAGACATGTCAAGTTACATCAGGAATAGTTTTGGACTATGCAACTGTATTTTGTCTCAGGCATTTGCTAAACTTAACAAGCTGAAATAGACAACAGTAGAGTTGTTAAGATTTATTTCTTCAAAACGCCTGTGTTTGTTTCTGAGCAAGAGGATGATTTTCCCATCCTGAGAAACAGTGAAAGAGACAGTATTTTTCAGTGTAAGCCGGGAGATGGAAATTAATGAAAGATACTTGTAAATCATTCATCAGCCTTGGCAGTGCCAGGCATTTTGCATTTCAATACCTCCATGGTTCTAAGAACAGCATAAGGTAAGTTTATAGAAACCAGACTGTTTCTTCATCAAATGTATCACGGATTTACCGAGAGAAGGATTTTCACCCCTTCCATCTCCTGATTAAGGAAGAACCGACCATTGTAGCAGTTCTCCTCTGAAATGTTCCTGGCATGCTGACAGACTTTTTTCCCAGCACTATTGCATCCTAATAAGCAAGACTCGAGCCTGCTGTAAGAGCTTTCTCTCACTTACCACAAGGTTTTGTGCACATGTGTGTGACTCTTCTGAGAATAAATTGTGAACACTGTGTTTTCCATGTACAAGGATTTCTTTTTCGAGGCACTGCATTTCCTCACTGAGGACATTCAGCTTCTTCCTAAGGCAGCAGGATACTGGTTGTCACATTATGTTTCAATCTTAGATGACAGCATATTTTTCAAGTGTCCCTGCATTTACCTCAAAGTTTCCTCTCTCTTGACAAAAAGTTGCTCCTAAACAAGCAAGAAATTGTGAATAGGGGGTGATACCTCCTTTCTGAAGCCCTTAGCAGGTCTTTGCTTTCTCTGATTATCTTTCCTTTTCCTTCTCTTATAACTCATGCTGCTTGCCCATATCAACATTTAGAAAGCACAAATTTATTTTTTTTTAAAAAAGGCATATCTGTTTTGGTAGAGTTACAACAAAAATGTGAAGATGCAGAAATACTTCTTGTTCAGCTGCAAGAACAGTGGTAGAAGTCTGAGGGCTCACTTATCTGAGTTACAGCATATTCCATAAATGTGATTGTGCCCTAATGATACCACTGTCCTTTAGCAAAGCCCTGGGGCCACGCAAAGTGTTCAGTGCCGTGGACAGCAGCTCATGTTTTGCACACTGCCTAAGGCCTAAATAGGCCTTTCATATACAGGCCAGATGTTCACTCTTTCTTAGGCCAGCTTAAGGCTAGAACAAACCTTTTCAACCAGGGTTTATCAGAGTTTCTAAATTACATGCTGGGAAGAAATTTAATTGGTTTAATTAAGAAAGTTTATTTCATGGTAATTCAGTTTTGTTATGCTGCAAGACTTAATGTGTCCTCTGATAGGAGTGATTTGTTATAAATATTCATAGCAATCCTCTTCTCATCCAAGCCAAAAAAAATATATATTCAAATAGAAAGCTGCAAATTTTAAAAAAAGAATACTTTCTATAGTCTGGAACATAACTGACCAAATCTCCTCACAGTAGCATCCATGCCTATTAAAGTCAGGGTAATTGTCAATCTCTCAGTATAAATGACACAGTGCTCACAGATTCTTTCTGTTTTCAACCGAAATGTCAAAGGCAACAAGGTCGCATCCTGACTGATTTTTTCGCATTAAGTTTTACTCATTATTTTTCTTGACCAAGTGCTGTGTGTTGCTGAGGTTTCGGGGGTAGTTTTGGATTTGGTGGGGGCTTTTTTCCTGAAAACAATCATAAGAAACAAATAATTTTATATAATACTATTCAATACAAATATCACAAAGCTGATTTATTGTGTTTTGAAGTGAGCCTTGCCTGGCTGAGATACTTTTGACATTACAGCCAGGGCTAGAAAGGCAGTGTAAACTAGAGGCCCTGCTACCTGTGAAGGTCATGACTTAATCCTTCACACTGAACAGACACCATGACTTAGCTAAAAATCCAAGTTCACAGACATCAGTCACTACCATAATGGGCCTGCAGGTCAGGCAAGACAAGAGGAGGAAAACTAATGTTGATTCAGTCGGGTTCTTCTGAGGCTCAGGCATCCTTCACACTGCTCTCTCTTTGCCCCACACCACCAATCATTTCCACAGTGAGGAGGCTGCAAGGAACATTCCTGTGCAGGATGCAGAGCTCTCCAGGTGCAGAGAAGATCCACACAGATCAATAACAGGTTCATTCTTTCAGCAGCAAATTTATTGCAGGCAAATGGTGCCCAGGGACAGCACTGGTGTCCCCTGCCCAGGTACCCCTGCCCTGACACCACAACCTCTGCTGCTCCCATCACTGAGTCCCCAGACCTACCAAACTGGGATGAGACAATGGTTTGTCCCTGTAAATCAAAATTAGAGGGAAATCTGCAGGAATACCATAGGAGAAATCCCTCAGCCTCTGTGATTGCCTAAGTTTTTCTGTTACACTAATCTGTCAATGCCACATGCAGGATTCTGGCTCTGTGGTTTAGCTGCTGCTCAAACACAGGTAAAAAACAGCATTTCCCAAATGAACAGCTAATCTAAAAGAACACAAGAAAAAGTAGGAGAATGAGACACACCAGAGTGCTACACACTAAAGAGACAAGGAAAATACTTTTGATTGGAGCAATCCAAGGTGCTCAGTTCTTAATATGTTGAACTCCATTTACTTGTGTTTTTTCATTAAAAAAAAAAAAAAAAAAAAAAAAAAAAAAAAAAACAAAAAACCAACTAAGTAGTAATCAGAGCTTTCCAAAAACTTTATTTGCCAGTCACAGCATGACTCTGAAAGTCATTTCTTTTGTGGGTCTCAGTTTAGCTCTGAGATAGAAGACATTTTTGCACATATTATGGAGATTTGCATGATTTCCTCAAGGCTTTTAAAAACTGCAGTTCTCATATGAAAAAAAAACACACAGGTACATTTTCAAGTATTTCTTTCCAAATACTTTTCCATTTCTGGCAAGTTAAGCAATGAAAAAATACTGGGATTATTTACTAGGATCCACAGTGGTACCTAAGTCAGTAGTTACACTCCTGAAAAAAAGATCTTTGTGCTCCAAGTGTATTTTGCCTTGTACGATTTGCAGCAGACCAAACACAACTCTTGATTCTGCATCTGAGGAGGGGGCTGATGTGGTATCAGACAACATAAAAAGACCCTTTAGTGCACTTTAATAGATTTTAATCTGATTTTACATGTTAAAAAAAAAAAAAAGGAATAAAAATAAAAGAATTATCTGAAAGAATTTCAGCAGAGTATCTACAAAAGGGTTATTTTTAACACCTGTCAGTTAAAACCCTTTACAGGAAAGGTCCTGAGCTGCCCTCACTCATATGTACAGCCAAGAGAGACTCAGAGTGAAGAGCAAGAACAATTGTATTTTAAAGGATGTGTGAATTCCTTTCTTCTCTGTTAATACTCTATTGTGCAGAACACTTTATCACCCAGTCCCTAGAAAAGCTGCAGTGCTTTCAGAAATTCATGCCAAAAATATTTTTTAAAAAGAAAATTTAAAAAAAAACTACAAATAACCCTTTACTCTTCAGCAAACAGATCAACTTTTTCTCAGCTGGTTAAATTATGTAAGTGATGAGCCTTCCCTAGGTTACTAAAACACATAAATCAGATATCTTGACAACACCTCTCTGCCAAATCATAACATGAAAAACAAATCCATTTACAAAAAATCCGATTGATACAAATGGTATTTTCTTTTCAGTTCCCATGGCTATATGAGTATTTGAGGCAACAAGAAGGCAGAATTAATCTTTTTTAACACTGCAAGGAACACATTTCAAAATAAACAGTACTATCAATCTATTCCTTTTTTATCAAAACAAAATGGAAAAAGAAACAACATGGCTAAGCCTTATTGTGAGAGACTGGCAGAGCCAGGCAAATATAGCTGACACTACCACTGGGAAAGAAACAATCTTCCTTTTTAGCTGGCCTACCTACACTTGGAGGTTAGGTAAGAGCACTGAAGGCTAGAAAAGTGTAGTTTTCCTCCACAATCTAAATGTGCCAACCTGTCACAGCACTACAGGCAATAGATGGCTGGTGACTACTTGCTCTCTGTCTGATTTTCTGCAGCTCCTGATGACAGCTCTTTCTCTCAGGTTTACCAGATCAACATTGCCATTATGGCTTATGGCAATGCAGCAATGCAGGACTACCTGCACAGATGCACATTTATTCCTTCTGTTGACAGAAACTCAACTCATTTTTCAGAATCCACAAGATAGCTCCCTACAAAATGAGCTGAGGAGAATTCTCAACTACAGTGAACTGAGTAGTTTTGAGAGCAAACCATTGGGAGAAGACATCATGTGACAAAAGCACCTCAAAATCAAATGTGCTTTTTCCAGAGAAAGAAAAAAATCTTAAAAAGAAAAAAAAAAAAAATCATGACCCAGAGTACATCATATTGCACATATGCACCAAAAAAATATGTTGCCCTTTTGAGTTTTCAGGATCAATTTCTGTGTTTGAATGTAATTCTTTGATCCTTTTTTTTCATTGGTAAAACTCCTAAGAAAAGGAAGTACATGGGGCAACCTGGTGGCTAGCAATGCCATATTCTTGGATGAGATGAGAAATCCACAGAAAGGGTTATAGTAGAAGTGTGGGGAGGGGAAAAAGAAAAAAAAAAATTGTAACACAAAGCTATGAGACCATTATATGAATTTAAAAGTATGGTATGATAGACAGAGGCAGAGATAGCAGGTGTGACAAGAGAAATAAAAAGTTTAAACTTCAGTGTCACGTGCAGAGAGGAAAAGCCCATCAGGAGCAAAGTATTCCAGATGATGGAGGAGATCATTTCTGCTCTGAATTTTTTAATACATCAGAGAGAAATGAGCTACGTGCCAAAACAGCCAGAAAGAAAAACTCACAAAAGTCTGCCCAAAGACACCAGTACTTGTTACCAAGATGAACAGTTGGGCTGCAAAAATCTTAGCTTTTATTTTAGACAGACTTACCTGTTCTTCAATAATATCCACTTGGACACCTACAGCAAAATTTACTTAATTCACTTCTTTGACCACAGGTAAAGTCCCTATATTAAAAACTTGCTGTTAATATTTTCTGTTCCCCTCAAATGCATACCTTTCTTATGAACCACTGCAAGTGTGCTATACTTTAGCTTTAATTCACCTGCAGATTTATCTGGGAACAAAAAGATTATTTAAAAGAAGTCATTTTAACATTTCACTACACTTTTACTATTGCTTTCAATGGAATTTGGTATAATATATAGTTTTGGCTATGCATTGTGCCATTCTGAGTACAAGCACACCATTCAACCACAAATTATCTCTGCTTCTCATTACTAATGTTCATTCACTGCATGAATTCCATGCAGGAACTACACCTTAAAGCAACATCAGTCCTCTGTGAAATTAGAAACTGAAGACTGTTTCATTAGCCACCTTTTTATTTGATGTCGACATTGCACAGGCTTTAGACTGAAGTTCATAACCTGTTCATAAGCAGTATTTTTTCAGTTCACTTACTACCATGGAAAAGAACCAAACCAATTAAGAATGCTAAAATTGCCATTTCGTTTTCACTAAGGAAAGAGAGAGATTCTGCTAAACTGACAATAAAGAAAAAATATCTCACTACGGGAATTATCCACTTTGACTAGATAGGTCATTTCATTAACTAAAAAGTAACAACATCTCTAATCAGTCTTTCTCACCTATAAATTACCATTTTTATCTCTTCAAATCTTTAATTCACTGTTGCTTTTCTTCCCATTTGCTAACAACTACTGCCTTTGAAACACTACCATCAACCACATCAAAGGCATTTTAAATAGAGGGGGGTTCACTTTGGATTGCACAGCACAGGGATCATTTTACTCATTTTTCCCCCACTGGTATATTTTAATATAAATTTACTTAAACTAGCATTACAATGTGTCATTCATAACACACACTACATGTCATGGGAAGTAGGTCAAGTAAAACCTGTCCAGTGGACCCCTCTCCAAGCACAAAGACCAACAAGAAGAATCTTTCATGAGCAAGGTGAATTCAGTCTCAAAGGAGCTTGCTGCATGAAATGCTGCAAAGAGGTGGAGGGGCATGTCCACATCCACAAGGAAAGCACAATGCTCACATTGGATGGATGCATATTTTGGTGAAGTAGTATGCATCCATTCTTTTATACATATATACACACATACATATGTAGATAAAAGACCAAAAGGCCTGTTAAAGGTGCTCTCAGAAATTCCAAACTTATGGGACTGATAACTCAGGCAGACATTCATTCTAGCACTGGACCCCACTATCAAATACCAGACAAAGGCCACTGCTGTCATCTCCTGAGATATGTTTCTATCTTGCTAATTGTCTAAAAGGCAATTAAGATTGGTTAATGTAAAGATGAGAGCAAGGACTTTTCCATTTTCCCTGTCTGAGAAATTCCATGTGTTCAGCAAAGCCCCTCCTTTGACCATCTTCAAAGTTCAGTCTGAAGCTTTTCTACTTAAATGTTCCATATCTGACTATTTTGCCTGCCTTCTCTTTTCTACTTCTCTTTTTGGCTATCTGTCCCTCACTCTCCTCACTAAGAAAGGCTGCTCTCACTGAAGAATTGAATCTTCCTCTTTTCTGATGTTTTACTTTTAGATCTATGCACTGTCCCAGATACAGACAGGCAGCACTGTAGACAATGGCAGAATAGATAAGGATCTTCAAACTCTCACCAAGAAAGTATTTCACAGAAGCCTCCAGCAGAACAGACGTGGCAAGTTACCCCAGTTATCCTTTAACAACGTTTGGAAAATAATACAGAAACAAGGCAGAGTCACACAAGCACAACATTGGTAAGTCCAGTCTCATACCATCACCAGAGACATTAAGCATCACTCTCAAATTACTGTCAGGGGTTAATTTCTGTTTATGCTCACTGCAGAAATTAATAAATCCACTGGTGCTCTGCCCTCTGACTGAACAACTTCCTCTGGTAAAACTTCGCCCACTGTCCTCAGCATCCTCTCCAGTGGTACAGACATCACAATCAAGCAAGGAAGAAAAAGGTAGATTTCACATTTATGGGTGAGAAAAGCCACCTTTTTCACCCAGAAACTACTTGGGCAGAAGGCATTACAATTTACATCATCATTGCAACACATTGGTTCCTGCATATGATTGAATATATTTTTCAATTTTTCACAGTCCTATAGAAAGAAAGTGCCACTTGATCTATGCAGTGCCTTTAAAAAAGCCTATGTACTAGTGATCTACATACATATCAAATGAGATTTGGGCATGCAAATTTCCCTGGATTAAGGAACTTTTACACATGATTTTTCTTTCATGCAATGAAATCACTACTTGTACCAGAACTCCTAAAATAAATATCTATAAATAGCAACATAAACAAATACTCATAAATGGCAGCCTCACTTTGTAGGTCCTAGCATGCTGTTGAAGTGACCTGAATATTCCAGTTCAATTCCCAGGTCCTATTCTCCTACTTTTTCCAGAAATGTCAGAATGTTGATGAGTTTAATCACTAATATAATAGATCATACACAGGGCACAGTCCATCATGTGGGAATGGGTTTAAAAAAAAATTATTTCACCTATCAGGGGTCATTTCCTAAGGCTAGAAAGCTGCTCAAGCACTCTCTGGCAGATCAAAAGTCTATTTACCCTTCAGCAAGGAATCATTTTTCTCTGTTCTCTAATCTCTTGAATATTATATGATATAACTGATACCACACAACAGTTTTTGTGGCTCGTAGCTCTTACCATTGACCAGGTTTCCTTGTAGATATAAGGAAAACCAGGAAATCTGTATTTTTTTCCCTGCTTTAGTCTCATTATTGTTTGAATAGAAGATTGTATGTAAATCATATGAAATATAATTTCTGTACTGTTGTCTCCTATAAAGACAGACCTTAACATCCTTTCTGAGTAGAACTAGTGTGCTATCTTCAAGCTACCCCACCTTGTTAGCAATGCACCTTTTAATCTGTCACATTTTCCATTTGCTTTATTCTGCTAACAGAAGGGTTTTTTTCCTCTAGCTTGAAATACTTTCCACCAATATCCAAACAATAATTAAAATAAAAGCCTAACAATTAGTAATACCAACTGGTATTCCTTTCAGATTTTTTTCCATGTAATTCAAACACGTCAAGACACTCAGTAACCATTATTAACTGCAGTTTGTTACAGACAGAAAAAAATGACTGCTAGAGAACTAAAGTGCTCTGTCACATGCCAAACAGGCTGCCAAAGGCATAATGAGAAATAAAACACTGAATTCCAGTCTCCAAGATCAGTGATTAATCCGTGGTGAGACTGGGAATGGTCATTTGCCATCCCAAACTCTTATAAAATCTACATGTATCAATTTTTGAGGAAGCATTAAGAGATGGGGGTTCTTTTTCTGGCCCTTGGGGCTAATTAACTGTGATCTTCAACAAATAACCACTATATGCCATGGTTTTTCTGTCTGCATAACATGGATATCTCCATCCAAAGGAAGCTGGTGAAACTGCTGTTTTCTATTGGGTTTTTGTATGGAGCATTGTGTCAGTATTACATTTCTTTGGAATCCAGTGTGAAACTGTTTAATTCACATGGGATCTAGCAGGATGTGAGATACTCTGCAGAATTATCTTTCAAATATCATTCAGTATTACAAACAGCAGCACCAGGCTGCTGGAAATTATTACATTTAAACAATGTCAATGAAAAATAAGGAGCCAGAGTTTGCCTTCTTGCTTGGATGCAGAACATGAATCAGTGCAGTGATACCTGACATTACAGGTCAAATTGAAAACAAATTTGCTGATGGAGTCATAATTTGCAGAAGATTTAGAGCAAATTTTAAAACTTCAATTGTGCAAATATTTTAAATCACTCAGACAAAGAAGGAAATTTTTAAGCCATTACTAAATATCAGCTAACATCCTTGAAATCAGGTAGAAATGTATCTTCTCTGCTTCTGTACTTCAACAGAACTTTCCAAAGGTACCTGCTCCTCTGAATAAACGAATTTCATATCATGGTGATGGCAGCTATCAGACAAATCATTGTATCATTCCCATCCTTACTTCCCAAAGTAGCAGTGAAATACATTAAATCAAAGAGGATGCTACCTAGGTAAAACCCCTTCATACATGGAATAGGTAAAATAAGTTTTTCTACTGTTACCAAACTTGCACTAAAGAACCTCTAACACACCTAGTAATTCACTTAAGTGGTTTATCCTTCCCTTGCCTTTAAGTGGAACAGTTTGTTCCAAGTGTGAAAGGACTTGGCCATTCCCCTTGTTCTGCTCCAAGTTCTGCCTGGTGACTTTGTCCTTAATATTCAGCCATTTCTGCCCTCATTCACAGATCCCTGTTAGCAATGTACAGCAAGCCCATACAGTTAAGCAAAATTTTCAGGCACAATATAAATTATCGTTCCTATCTTGATACTTTCCATACAAAATTTTAAAAGTGTGAAAAGAATTGCAGTGTATTGCTTCAAAACCAGCTTTTAGTGTTCTTTCCATCAACTAACCAGATAAAAATATGGTATGGGTAAGCCTAAGTTTGAGGGTTTTAGTCCTGCTCTGGAGGCAATTAAATCACAGATTTTCAGACTACAATGGGGTCTTTCATAGACTCATGTAAGATTTTGTTGGGTTTTGGTGGGTTTTTTTTAATAATGTCTTCTCTATGATATTAGAAAGCTCAATGTCACACTGTAATTTGGTTTCCATTTGCTTCCTTTATTTTAGAATATTTCATATGGACTATTCAGAGATAACTTCTTTAATTTCCTGCTGTTGTCAAATTCTGTTTGGTACATTCATAAAAAGCAGTGTCACTTTTGGGGAAAATTAAAAAACCGCACACACACCAAGTGCACAAGCTCCTCACACTGTGTTTTTGTCTTGCCAAGATCTTGCTATTTTTGCTTAGAACTCTGGACTGCCCCCATGTCATCAGTCCTAACATTAGAGGCAGTTTTCTATGAACAGTTTTGAAATGTTATGTCTTTGTTTTATAGATACCTATTCCCTTGGCATAATAACACTACAGTCAAGAAGAAATCTTTATGTCAAGTACTTCAGTTCTGCATTGTTATATTTTTTGACTCATCATACTGTTTATGAAAATTTAGTTTGCTCTGTGATTTAGCACCCAGAACAATGACTTTCATACTTCTCATTTGTTGAAGAATACTGTGATTTTGCATTTTACAGTAGATTCCCTCTGTCAAATTCTCTTGTACTTTCTGAATTTTCTTAACCACCATGGAAAGAATGAAAACTAAGCTCAGACATCCATCCTAAGGAAAAATCCATCATAGGATTTCTTTTCAGTAGAACTATATACAGATTGTCCACCAGTCAAGGCACAAAAGTGCATTATTCAGGGTGTATTTGTACCCATTTCCAAAAAGCAACTTGCATAAATGTCCAAGTGCAATAAATTTCTTGCACTCCAATGTATTTATGGAAGTGGGTAACCAGCAATCCATTTGGAACGAGCCCTTTTTAATTTGATGTCTTCCCCAATTTCATTCCAGCCTGTGCCAGAGAGGGAGCTACCCTAAACAGCCTCATTTTGTCACACTGCAGCTGCCAGTGACTCAGTGGTTTAAAAACTTGCTGATGGGGAGGCAGAGGGAGGATACAGAACATGGGGTTTTAATCTGTATTTTAAAATGCCACAGGGTAAACATTTAAATTACAGAAATATTGTTTTATAATATTGGGAGATGTGCCTATACTAGCTACAGTTGCTCTTTCTCCCATCACTCCTTTAATCTCAATACCCTATAATCATAAAATAAGGCTTTGCCTTTCTCACATGGGCAGAGCTGGGTTCACTGGAAGCAGCTGGAGATGGACAGGACCTGCTGCCAGTCACCAATTTGAAACCCTCTCCCTCATGGGTTCATGGCACCACCAACTCTGGGCTGCACTCCACAGGTGGAGAACTCCTGAGGCACAGCAAAATGCCACAGCTCTGCCATGCACAATAACCAGGGAGAATAAAGGAAACATCTCTGTTTCTCTGGTTCTCCCTGTGCGTTCCAAACAGGGATGTACAGACAGGTAAAAGCCTCGGGACTGGTGGGGGGCAGGGAATAAGAGTTGCAGAACTTCTTCCAGAAATTACAAGCTCTGATACAGAAATGCCCAGAAACAAAGTGTTCTTTCCTCCACCCACATGCCCACGTTCTGCAGGAATCCATTTCACTAACCTGTACTGCTGACTGGGGGTTTCATCCTCAGCTTCAGCTTTCAAACTCATTCCAAACAATGGGAATATTGCCACAGCGTTCAGGGTGTGTTGGCTCAGGCCCATCGTGCACAGGGAATGACTTTCTGAGAGAGATGGCTGGGCCTGTAAAAGGAAATGTGCATCAAATGTAGATTGCTATGAAGTAATGGGACTAGGAGCAATTGACCAAAGCGAGAAATCCATATTAAATGGAAAAATTATGCAGCATGCAGCCAAAGGAAAGGACTTAGGGACAATTCCTAAAAGCCGTAATCCTAGCTTGGGGATGCAATTAAATAAGAAAAAAAAAAAAAAAAAGAAAATAAAAGTGTGTTGGGAGACAGGAGACAGAAATTCATCTAAAGAGTAGAATACAAATCATGTAAGGATGCTGCTGCTTTACAAGCTAGCAGCTGGACCCTCAGGTGGGCAGTCCCCATTTGTCAGTGGCTCAGAGAGGAGCCCCTGGCAGCAGCAGCATCCAGGCAGGACAGGACAAAGGGAGGGACACTGGAGGCACCTGCCAGGTCCTCAGGTATCCCCAGCACAAGCACAGGACCCACCTCCACTCACACAGCAGAGGAGCTTTACTTTCTCATCCCAATTCTTCCAGCATCTAAAGCAATCAGGATTCCACCCAAAAGAGAGAAAATGGGGCTAGGACCTCTCAGACTCCTTCTATACCTGACTGAGATAAAAATAAAAGAAACAACTCTGGTGAGCTAAGTGGCTTTTCCATTCTAACAATCTTTGTGCCCTTGAAATTTAGTTTGAAATGGAGCAGCCTGCTATTTCCACATCAAAAATCAATACAATCAACAGGTTAAAACATTCTCAGTTACAATGAAACCGTATCTGAGGAAACAGTACACGATACTTTAAGAAACATCTGAAAGCTTAAAGACCATGAGAAAATAGAAAATCTCTTTGTTTGCTCAAGGCAATGACATGGAAGTATAGATGAGCCCCACAGAGAAACTTGAGGACATGGGTGTCTGTTCCCAGCAAGGCCAGCTATCTGCTTGGTCACCTTGGGCAAGTCACTTAAATGTTCCCTGCCAGAATGAAGGAAAATGCTTCCATGCCTAAAGTGGCTCGAGATCTCTATGAAGAAATTGTATTTCTCTTAATAATCCTCTAAACATCAGATGTATATGCACAACACGGCCATTTAACACAAGGCTGTAACAGAAGAAAAGATCTTACACAGACTCTGACTTGCACTAACTCATCCAAATGACCTTCCAGAAAATATTGTGGACCTAGGGTAAAAGTCTAATTTTTATTCACAAGGAACAAAAAGGAAGCAGCTTAGCATGCATGCAATCAGATGAATTAGAATGTACCTTTCTACAATCAAATTAAGAATGAAATTAAATTCACTAATCTCATGCTAAAATATTGACAACAGCCTGATTTAAATGTCTTTTTTAATGACCATTCTCCCAAAGCATCCAGCTTCCTTAGAGGGCCAGGTCAACATCTCTTCAATGGAGCATCAGTTCCTGACCACAGGATGTAGGGGCACATTAGTTCCTTCCCCTTGCTTTGAGATAAGAAGCAAAAGAAAATCATATTTTCAGATTGTTTCTAAGCATTTTTTTCCATTCGATCCCTCTTTTTATGGAATGTTTAGCACGATGATATGAGAGTGAGACTTTTCAAAGAGCCTGATAAGGCCTAGATCATAAACTCTAGGAAGCCCACATACATTTGTAAGAGGGCGAGTGTGTGCATGTGTGTAAATAAAATGGCCTAGTTTAAAATGTCTTTAATAACCAGCATTTGTCGGGTTGCAGCACACGGCTGTGAGCTCCCCCTGCTGACTCCCGAGCCCAAATAAATGAATCGCCTTCAGATGCTTTTGCAAACACTTTTGATATTGGCTCAAGGTCAAAGGAGTGGACTGCTGTAAGGACATTCATTTCAACCTCACTAGCATCACAGAACAAAAACTATCAATAAGGACATTATGTGTTCTATTTTGATCCCACTGGAGGATTTTACAGTGGCTACCAATTCAGATTTTAGTGATACTGCCCAATTTGCAGACTAATAGAATAAAACCATTTGATGCAATCTTTATGCCTCTAAAAAAAGTGCATGAAGTAACAGATTAAAACTCGAATTAGTAGGAAAATATGTTCTATCTTTCAACTTAGACAAGAGCACTTGAAACAATATATGCCCAGCTACAGTCAGCCACCAGCCACCTCTTTGATCATCTATAACTACTGTACCACCTAAGCTAAAAAAATTTTTAGAATCATCATTTATATCCTTCATATTTTAAAGGCTATAGCAGGCTTCCACAAACGTGAAAGTCATGTCATGGAGTGGCCCAATAATATAAGATGACACATTTAAAATAGACCCTATTTAATATTTTATTATTGCTACCAAGACCATGTTTTTCTGCTTTTCTCCATGTCACTCACCAGTAACTTGGGGCACACTGACCATCCTCATCTGTTGGCTATATTTTATACAGATTCTGATTTTTTTGGCAAGTGTTTTTGTATCACACAGAAGTTTGGATGTGAACAAGTCAGTTCGTTTATTGCTGCATTTCCAGGTCCCTTTCAAAAGGAATTGCTGACATCTACTGGTTCAAATTATAAAATACTCAAATTACAATTTTTCCTTTCAAATAAAATCTAATGGCTCTGACTTCTTTCTCAGATGATGGAAGAAAAGGCAATTCTGTTGAAATTAGCAGAAATAAACCCATTGTCTCCCATTTAGCAGCTCATCTCCTCTCTATGCTTTCTGGCAGGATAAATGTCTAGAATTATATCTGCTAGGCACCAAGATTTTTTTGAACTTGAAAACCACAGGGAGCATTTGGCTATCGTATGAGACTGCTCCACCCAGTACAACATAAAACCCTCACATTTTTGTGCTGAAAATCCTCAAGCAATTGTGTAAATCTGATGCAACACAGGATTAGCATCCTCATCCTCCCCCTTCTGAGCAGAGATCCAGCTCCCATCCAGCACTGTATTTCTGAGCCTTGAGGTTATTCCAGTGCCACACTGGGCATTCCAGCTCTCCCTGCAACACCTGGGATGCCAAAGATTTGGGGAAGGTGTGGAGGAGAGGGGCAAGAGTGCTCCAGTAAGTGATTTATTATTTCACACTGGGGAACTCTAAACAGACCTGTTCCCCTTACCCCTCCCTTGGGACCATGCACTCGACACCCATCCTCAAAATTCAACCCCAAGCAAGGTCAGCTGATGCAGGTGGCCGTGTCCTGGCACACACAGAACCCCTCTTATCCCATCTCTGTATTTATTCATGACTTCTCCTTACTCTTTGTGGTGCAGGGAACAACAGGCACAGGTGTGCTCTGAGCACATTTCTGGAGGGGCACACATTTACAGGACAGACCTTTCCATGTTGCATTCTGGAGATCAAGTTTGGGAGCTCTGGGGTTTTGGCTTGAGGAGGAACAGCTTGGTAGTGGTAGGATGGCATTATAAGCAGCTCTGCAGATACCAGCCTGGGAAACTGGAGACTCTCATAAGGCCAGAAAGCAACTTTGGCTACTTTGAAAGTGTTTCTTAGATGGAAAACTCTGGCAATTAGAGAGGCAGACAGGTACCTGAGGGCATTTGGAGACACAGGTCAAGAGCAGTCCATTTAGCAGGCAGTAAAACTAGGACAACTTCTGATGCCAAATCCTAAGGTTTTTATCTCAAAACAAGCTTTCTCTTTTTATACTCCTAAGGGCAGAAAACCCAATTTTTACTTCTTCTGCAGACATCCAGAATTGTACTGCTGTCAACTGTATCACTACTGGCAAATCTGTACCTTTCACTCTCATTGCCAGTACCTGGCCAAAGCATCAGACAAGCAGGAGGGCAATTAAAATATCACTCTGCTCCAAGAAACACATCAAAAGCCCACAGGCTTCAGTGATAACACTTCAGTAGGCTAACATCAAAATGCTCTAGCAGACCTGGCCAACAACAAGTGTCAGGCAGCAAAAATGGACTTCTCTTTCCATGGGTTCTTTTTCCTCATCACAAATTAATATAAAATGCAGATCTACTCTGCATAATGCAGTTGTTGTTTTACATTTACAAAATTCTTAATTTTGTGTAGTCTTTCAAAAACACAATTTGAGACACAGAAAAGTAGTTTTCACTGCTGTAGTTTTCAACACTTTGAAGAAACTCTTGAGACAGTGCATTAATATAGGAAAACAGGAAAGCACCTGACAGCAACAGGAATGCAGCAGGGCGTGGGATGAGTGGAAAACACAAACAGAATAACCAAAATCCCACACAGAGCAAGATGTGAAAATAGATGCTGGAGAGGAGGAAGAAAGCTCTGGCATGTCAGATGCTGATAACAGCTAGCAGAGATGCAGGGCACTCTCTTCCCAAGTCAGTTGCTCAGTACCTGTACCAGCAGCAGGAATTTGAGAGGCTGTGGTCAGCAGGCTTAAATCATTTTTTCAGAAGAAAACCTTCAAGGGAGGACCTGTAGGATAGAAGCAGTCACTATGCAAAATTACTGCAAATAAGAGAAAGCAGCACAAGAATCCATCCATTTTTTCTTACATGCACAGGCAGATAAAATGAAGAAATGGTGGGGTCAGCACTGGCCCTCCAGAGAACTAGACTCTATTCAAGATGGGAACGTAAAAGTGTCTGAATATTTTCTTGCAGAACTGAATTAAGAAGTTGGCCAGGTAAAGAGGACTGAAAATTGAAGGAAAATGAGGGTGTAATTTTGGGTCAAGGAGAGCTGAAGTTAAAAACAGTAAGAGATAGGCAGATAGACAATGAATGCTCTTTAATGACCACACAGAGACCCATTTCAAACATGCTTTATAACCTTCCTGCTGCTCATCAGGTCTCAGCCAGCCCGTAGAGGATGTGCTTGACATGCTGCAGTGAATAGAAAAGTTCAAACATTAATTCATCCACATCGAGGTGTGCCCTGCCCTAAGGGAATGCAGTTTAAATTGGACTGATCTAGAACATGAGAAGAGACAGAAAAACAACAGAGAGCAGACAAATGTTGAGTGGTATTATCAAGGCAAGCCGTACACCTTTTGAACAGTTTTATTTTTTAATTTCTATGGTAAAGCAAAATAAAGAATGGGATAACATTGAACAAATAGAAGGACAAAGACATGTCTGACATGCCTGATCACATTACAACTCCAAGTGCTTTTGATCAGAAAAGCAAGTTAGCCACACAAGAGGGAAAGGTATGGGGGTAGTCATTTTAGATGGTAAAACTACATCTCATTTCATGATAGTGTTTCAATAGCATTGTTGCTTTTTATTTACCTATGGATTCAGCTAATGCAGAGACATACAGCCATGTTAATTGAGATGTTCAGTCATTCATCAGTAGTCTGAGTAGAAAAAAAAAAAAAGCCCAGGATGAAGTAGACACAGACTTTGCCAAAGTCAAGATCAATTTATAATGTATGAGTAAAAACAGTGCACAGATAAAAGACCAGCTGTAAAAAGTAAAATCTAGACCTGCATTGTCCAAGACTTTCATTCAAGCCCATTCAAAATTCCAGGCTATTTGCTGTATATTTCTGTGATGGCAGTAAGAGAATATGGCTTAAGATCAGCCTTTAATTAGATAGATTGTCCTCTGTTCACAGGCCCATTAAGCACAGATGCCTTTGCCAAAGACAAGAGCAGAACTGCTAGCAATTTTGGAAAGGGATGAAGAGGGAGAAATAAATGATATTTTGAAAAACTGTATTTGGATTTAGTTAAAAAAGAAGCAATATCTCCTCAGTCTCAATGTACAAAACCTTGTGAGAGTGTGGTGCATGCATGGCCAGGCTCTACAGGTAGGTGCTGTTATTAATTGGTCATTTCAGACTTTTATTCAGTTGGTTTTGCAGACAAATGTTCTTATCCCATTTGGCTGCATCCAGGGCAAGGATAGAAGATTGTCATCACTTCGTCATGCTAACAAGGCAGTAATAAAAAAGAACTGGCAGTCTGGAATGAAACTGTAGAAAATGTTAATGGTGGAGCCACAGCACTGATGCCAAATGTTTCCAGTAAAGGGATATAATTATTTTCAGGTACTTACACTGTGACAGGAAAGAAATTGCTGAGCGCTTTTGGGTTTGGCTCTTCACCCCTAAAGCTGCAGAGGCAAGGTGTACCAAACACAGAGCAATGATCCAGGCTGGGAGCTTCTGCTTCTGGCATCCACAGCTGAAGTGACTTTAGAGACCAGGAGATTATAAAGCTGCTGAGCTTTTCACTTTGAATCACCTGATACTCAACACATCCTTTAAGGCCAAGCATATGGCTAGGAAAGTCTGAGCAACTCAAAGTTTTCTCTCTTAATCCTTTGGCTGACTGGTGACAAGTGTCTCAGGATTAATAGAATAGGACACTGAGGGAGAATCTACTGAATACAAATTGCCTAAGTAAGGCTTCTCCCCACCTTCAAACTAAGAGCTCAGTACCAGTGTTTTGGAATTTGCCTGACACTTCCCTGATTCACTAAGATGTTCAACTTCTACAAGTATTTAACACACTAAGTGTTTGTTGGTGACATCTGTACAGGAGGCAAGTTAACTCAGTGCCAAGTAGACATTCACTGTTCACCCCAAGAGGAGATATATTCTCACAGCAGGAAGAAGAGCAAGTTCTTGGAATTCTGCATTCATATAGAAAGGGAGAAAAAAGAAAATCAGGGAAAATACTGAACAGCAGAAAACAATTACAAAGAGAAAGATTTCCTTTAAGGAAAGAACCCTTAATTAGACATTATAAGTTTGTTGGGTTTTTTTTTTTTTTTTTTTTTGTTTTGTTGGTTTTTTTTTTTTTGAGCATGTAGCATGCAGATGAGGAAGCACCTTTCCATCATAAAGGACCTTTCCTACTAATTTTCAACAAGGTCTGCATTTATTTACCTCAGCAGGGAAGTTACTACACTTTGGGAAGAGAAGCAAACAGCCAAGTGAATGCAAATCACTACAGCAGACCTAGAAAACCTCACTCAGATAGCCTCAGGCTTAGAAATGGAATAATTCAGATCTCACCCCAGTGCAGCTTGCATTCCCTGGAAACTCTACTAGGCACAAGGCTGAGTCTATCCTATTTTTAGCTTTGTCAGACTTTCTGAAATACTGGGCAAACCACTTGCTACACCTCTAGTTCTCACCTGTAAAATGGCCACTTACCCTTGGCACATCCCACCTCAAGGCCTGATTCACACATTCACAAACTCTGTTAGAAATACCAGCACCCCATTCTTTCAGAACACTGTTCTGTCTTAAAACATTCAATTTCCCATTCCTTTTCAGGCCATCTGCAAAAGTATGCATGGATATAAAATTTACTCCTAAATAGTGTGAGAATGGTTGTGTTCAGAAACTCATCTGCAGTCCTTTACTTGCTCGCCTTCCTCTACAACTTCCTGGAATAAGTACAGACTATGCCTCAGGAAAACAAAGCTATTTGAAAAGAGAACAGCTGCCATGGTGCTGAGTCAATACAGGCAGACAAAATAAAATAAAATAAAAAACCCCACAGTGCATCTGTGGCAATGTGTTTTCCCCATCCTCCATCACAATATGCCCGATGCACAACGCCTTGGCAAGAGTTTAACAAACAGTCCAAGAGTGTGCTTCAAAGAAATGCATCCAAACCCTGGGACCATTAAAACATAACACTGATTCCTGCAGTGGGGCACCCACCCAGCTGCTATTGCAGCATCTGCTTTAGAACTATTTCCTCTGTCTGTGCAGGTTCCTCTAAGCCATCCTCCTCTAAGGGATGAGCTGTGAAAAGGTGCAGTAGTTACTTACTGCTGTTAGCAGCAACAATAAAGGTAAAATGCTCCAAAAGCTCCACCACCTTTTGGCTAGGCATTGGCTGAGAGTTGCTGTTCAACTTTTCTGGAGACAAGAACAGGTTCAGAGTGAATATTCATCTATGCTTTCACAATGGAGGTTTTTCTCCATTGCAGTTATTTTCACAACATGGTGAAGGGTTTTCTACACTTGGCATTTATGCTGGTAAATTGTAACCAGGAGAATGAAAACCAGCACTGAACTCTTGGTCCTCACAGGGACCACCATGTCCTAGGGAGACACTAAAAATGCTTGCTCAGTGTTGGGATGTTTTCTGCAACATCCTTCATTTACTCTGTTAGCTGCACTAGAACATACAGTGACATGGAGCATATAAACTTACAGTAAATACAGCCTTGGAAGCATCCAGAAATACTGAATAAAACAAACAAAACAAGAAAAAATGTTGGCATCCTGGGCAGGGAATTCAGGGCTTGGATAATCCCTTCAAACTTTTACTTCAGTTGAGGCTGAAGAGTGTTCTGTTTATTTAAAAAACACCTGCAATAAAAAAAAATTAAAAAAAAAAAAAAAAAAACACCCCCTACTTTTAAAAGTGGGAAAACTATGCCATGTGTTCAAAAGCAAAGTTTAAAAATGGCAGCTTTGTGAATGTTCTGAACCGTAAACTGGCTTTGTGAATATTATGAAAAGCAAAATGTACATTAGCAAATTGCCACATTCATACTCTGTGAAAGAGAATTTGTACAGCTGTAGACTGGTACATTTGATCTGCAAAACTTCAGTAGAACAGTTTTTCACAGCAACAAGCCAAATTCTTTTAAAATCTTTCTTTGCTTTGGGATAGAGCCTTTTAAAAACCAATAAGCTCATTTTTATTGTCCTCCCCTTGTTCTGAAAAACATTTTCTTGGATGTAAAGGACTTTTCACTGGGGCATAAATCAGAACTCCAGGCATGGCTGAAGTAGCACCTAACAGCACTTCCTCTTGTACAGAATTCCTCATAACTTTATACAACATCCTTTATTCCTCACATTGCTAAAAAGAGGGCGGGGTGCTGCTTCTGTCTTTTCCCAGGAATTTGTTTGGAAGGCTGAGTCCTTTTTTAAGACTTCCACTCTATTTCTCTGCCCAGCACCTCCTGGCAGAAGGAAGGGTGGAAGGGGCCTTCCCCTCTGAAATTTTGTCTGACTGCATGAGTGAGTTTTACACAAAAATCAAATAGAGAGGAAAAAAAAAAAAAGGGGGGGAAATATATTTTATGGATACAGATTAGGAATCTTGACACTACCAATCAGCACTTTATGGGACAGGATATAATTAAGATGTCAAAAATAATAAATTAGTGCCAAAATAGATCATATTTAATAATGAAGCTTTCCTGTTCATAAAGAACTTTTTCTGTTGCACAAAAAGCTTCTCTAATATAAAAGAAAAAAACTACATTAGACTTGAATTATCATTTATATCAGCTTCTTTGCACTTTTCTAGCAGCATAAATGAATCTATACTGGGTACAAGTAATCTACATTTAGTCTTATCTGTTGATATTGCAGAATTGGTAAAAAGAGGCATTGTGGTAAGGATCATACCTGGTATGTTCACAATAGTTTTATCTAGGGAAGAACTTTATTAGCAGCATGAAACTGAATATTATGTATTATAATGAGAGGAAATCACAGCAAGATGCTCAAATGTGCCTTTGTATGTATGTAGATCGAGCACTTCTGAATTTTTATCATGGTATATTTGTCAACTGCTACCTCCTAGGAGGCATTCAGTGGTGAACACTGTGGGATCTGCATTCCCAGCTCTAACTGTAAAAACAGAAATCTTCATACCAATGGAGTAAATGCTCAGCTTTCCTGAGCCTCTCTGACTGAAAACACTGATGTCTTTAGGTAACTGCCTCTTTCAAGTATTTTTTGCCCACTTCTGTAAGTAAATATGAGGACTATAGTCCCAAAGTTTTGCTTTCTTTTAGGAAATCACCAATTATCCACATAGTTATTTCTAATAACAGGATTAAAATATTTGCTTGAATTTTTTTGTCATTGCCCAGCTGTAAGTGAAATGTTTCCTTGGCTCTTACTGCTTTATCTACTAGAGAAGTATTTTCCTTGCATGCTAGGTATCTCTAGAGCAGGCTTGTTATAAATTAGCAACATAGAAATGTTCTCCTTGTAGTGGGAGTTTGCAAGCACAAGGAACTTTACTCATACAAGTAGTGCCAAAAAGTCAAACAAGACTATTCATCAAATATCTATATTGTGCATCTAACGCTTGTAGGACAGAAAAGCTGATCTAAAGCACTGACTGAAAATAGCCAGCATTTATTTTGGTTTGAAATACAATATGCCAAGCAAATAATGGATGACAAATCATTCAGCTATTTTTTATATGGGTTTTCAAGAATAAAAAATTGGATTTTTGTTGTATAGTCATTATTAACATTTTTAGAATTGTATGAAAATTCTGGTTAGGAACATATTTCCAAAAACTGAAGGAATAAAAAGCCTTCACTCACAGTACCTGAAGCTTTTAATTAAACTTGACCTTGAAAGTAAGAAAAACACACTGCCAAGAAACCACTTCATCATCACAGGAGTAGATTTGGTGTTTTACATTCCTACTCAGACAACCAAAGCAACGTTCTTTATGCACACTTTACAGCAATTTCAAACTATTCCACATAAGCCAAAAAGCCTGGTACCCCTTTATTTTAAGAGCAGGGAGGAAGAATTTTAGTCATTCTCTTTACATTGGTTAAATGCTGTCTTGTAGCTATCACAACTTGAAAGAAAAGAATGTGACCTGAAAAGGCTGGCTAAAAGTAAAAGTACATTATTTAGCTACACTGTCACTACCTAAACGATTCTAACAAAAATCTGAAACATTTAGACTCATCAATGCAGACAGAATGGAGCTTTTCCTAGCAGCTCCGGGCTTATTCAAAGGTTAGGCTCAATTTAGTGTCAGTTCAAACTCATTTAAAACCCCATCCATGGATTGAGTTTTCTGTCTGTGCTGCTGGGACAGCTAAAGAAGGAGAAAGATGAAATCAGAGCAGTGTTTCAGCTATTTTGATTCACTTTCAAATTAATGTCTACAATGTTATGTACACAAACTGGATCTATTCCTCAAATTTAATTTTTCTTTTCTTTTTTTTTTTTCAGTGAAGTGCACAAGGCCAGGGTAGGTTTCTGTTCTCAGCTAGGAACCTGTCTCACAGTGAAACTAAACTTCGATCACAGAAGCCTTGGGTGACTCCAAAACCTCACTTCAGTGTTGTACATCCCCATAGACTAAGAAATAATGTTTTTCTGCCTTCTTTTTTTCTTTCTTTCCTTGTTATTTTGCACTCTCAAGAGCACAAATTCTTTCTAGCCTGTGCCTAGGCAAAGCTTTAAGTCATTCTCTCCTTAAAACTAAAGCAGAGGAGCAAGAGGCATCATTAGCATAAGTGGAAGAGTCAACAACTTAAAGTGGTTTAAAAACCTTATAAGTTCACCAAAAAATATTTCACAGGGAAATGAAAAAGGCACATAAAATACAGAAAGCCATAACAATGTCTGCCAAAATCGAGATGCAAATATATTTAGGATTGGTTCCACTTTATGTTTGTTTTAGTTCCGCTATAATGCTTAGCTTTGCCTGGAGCTGACTCATAGGGCTTCTGAAAGGAAACAAAGTTTTAACATCTCAATTGAGGAGTGCAATCTGCCCAGAGACAGCATCTCCACGGCTTTTACTGACCAAGGAAAATTATCTGATTTATAAAATGCTTGACACCTCTAAGAACTTCTCTGCAGGCCCAAATGCCTTGCCTAGCCCAAATTAGCTGTAGCAGATAATTCTGCAGGAAATGTTTAGCAAGCTTATTAGGCCTTTGCATATTGACACAGAGGGGGACAAAAACCTTTTGCCATGGCTATTGAAACTGCATGTAAAATATTTTTCAGTAAAAGATGACAGCAGACTGCCTTATTGCTATTTGCTTCTGTCATCAGCCTCAGTTTAATTCAAAGTGTATTAAAGTAGATGGGAGTCAGAAATGTAATAAACTTATAAAAGACAATTATTTTATACATTCCCATGAAAGGGTACTTCAGGACATGGTAAAGACTCACAGAATCACAGAATGTTAAGGGCCTGGAATGGACCTTAAAGGTCATTTAATCTCAATTCCCCAGCCATGGGCAGGGACAACCCCCTCTAGACCAGGTGTCCTCAAGGCTCCATCCCACCTGGACTTGAGCACTGCCAGGGATGGGATATCCACAACCTCCCTGTGCCAGGGCCTCACCACCCTCACATTAAAGAATTTCTTCCTACTAGCTAAGCTAATTTTCCTCTCTTTCAGCCTGTACCCATTACTTCTTTTCCTATCACTACATCTCCTGATAAAGAACCCTTTTCTAGCTTCTCTGTAGGCCCCCTCAGACACTGGAATATCCTCTCAAGAGATGGCATGGGCAAGCTGTGTTGGTACACTGTGAAACCTGCCTCACTTTGAAGAGTTCTAATTGGAAAAAAAAGTGTACAAATATTAGAAAGAAAAACACACAAAATGAGAAGGGGGAAAACATCACCTTGTTTAAGGTCTAAAATAAAGCCTAACCAGACAAAGCACTCTCTACAATTCAGTTACAGCGATCTCAGCTGGGCTCAGCTGTGTGTGTCAGGTCCCATCAGAAATGTTCTTGGTCTCTGTCACTTCTTTTCAAGTTCACTGGAACCAGGACTCTCCCCAGTGCCCAGCTCGGAGCTGTCAGCCCCCAAACTCAAGCTGCATTAAACCAGCCAAGGTTATATCTTAAACAGCTTTCTTGTCTGGCCAGGTGGGAAGGCCTGATCTATAGAAAGGTTTCCAGAGTAACATGAGGCTCTTTCACAGGCTGCCTCTTCCAAACACAAATCTTGCCTCGTTTTTATTTTTGTCAAAAAATAATTCTGGGACTATTCAAACTTAGGTGATAGTATCTGAAGGTGCAGATGGGTGCATCTATTTGCCTGCCATCACCACACCAAGGTTTCTTCTCCTGCTGAGGATCCCATTAACATGTAAATCTTCCCCATTCTTGCCTGACACCTGAATTTTTCAAAATAATTTAACATCCCTTTTTCTCACCTGCAGGGCAACTCTCTTCCTTTTAAATGTTAATTAGGCATTTGGTGGCTTAGCCTAAAGTATTAAATTCAGAACCATTTATCAGTTTCCCTCACCCCCGTTCACCTCTCAATCATCACTGTAGAGAAGATGGAACTGTCTTTGGTTCTGCTCCATCCAGACTTCTCATCAATAACCAAGGGTGTTAAATGGTGTAAAGTATTCCATGGGCAGGTGGCAGGAAAATTTTGTTGGTGCTCTTTGGAGATGGCCTGCACAGTTTTATTTCTGGGTTTAACTATTCAGAGCCACCAAGAGGAAACCTGGATTCTGCTCTACACTTGTAAAATGGCAGCAGTCAGGGGGCTCCACATCCAAGCAAGTACCTCCTCCTGCAGACCAGGTTGTCAGATGTTCTCTGCACACCCTTGGAGATATCTTGGTTCTACTGCTTAGAAAATACCCATCAACATTGACAGAAACAGAATTTTATCCTGCATGTCTTCTGCATTGCCTGTAATGCCCCACTGCATCAGATTGTTTGATTACTGATTGAACCAAGAGATGCCAGGAGGTCTCATAAAACCATAAAACCTGGCAGTCTGCATTTGAGTAGGGATAAGCCTATGGATGGCTCTGCTGAAAACCCTTGAGTAAGGCTTCCTTCAGCTTCAGTTTCACTGCACCACAAGAGGATTTGGACAACACAACATTGGCTAACCTCAGTTTGTGTCATCCAGCTGCTCCTGCCTGGCAGGGGCTCCACTGCAGAAAACAGTACAAATTGAACAGAAAAACTAATGTTTGTTCTGTCAGCTGCACCTGCCTATCAAATCATGCTGCCCATTAGAGGCTATCCTCTAAAATCTCTTAACCTAATAAACTGAATAGACACAATGATACTTATGCTGCTATGAAATACTGCAGCCTGTCAGTGCTGGAATATTTAACTATCAAATCTACCAGTTAGTTGTCCTCTCCAGAGGATTTTAACTCATGACAAAAGTGAATTGGAAAGGCAGATGTTTTTATGGCAGTTTTGAGAGAGAAGCAGATCCCACATCAGAAAAGAGAGTTTGAAAACAGCCTTCCATCTCTCCCAGTTTCATAAGAATAAGTGCCTCCATTAAGTGTTTACAAACCCCATGATCCAATAGGCACAGAGCAATAGGTTTAAATAAACAAAACCAAAGGTTTGTGCCATTTAGTACCGGTGTACACACATATAGAGCAGGTTTGTTTTAGTCTATTACACAAAATAACTGCCTCAGATGCTGTTATGGGCACTCATCTCTGACATGGGACATTTAATTCCCCATCAGAATCAATTAACTCATGGTTGAGACTACAGCTGCAGGGAATACTAATTAATAACTATTAATTAGTCAATTAAAGGTTGGGACAGCCTGTCAGCCTCTGTCTCAGGTGAGTGTTATACAATACAAGGCTCACTGAAACAACCAGTTTGAAACTAAGGACATTTTCCTTCTGAGGAAAGCAATTAATCTGCTGCTTGTAATTCTGCTCAGTTTCTTCATTAAAAGCAGCATTTTTCCCCCTCTGCTGCAGACTGTGCCCAGCAGATAACCTTCCTTGCTGTGCTCACCTGCATCAGACACCTTGAGATGCACAGCCCTGGTCATGGTCCATTGTGTCCTCATTAGATCCTTCAATGATTGCTTCTGCAGCTCCCACAGCTCAGTCCTGCAGGCTGCAGTCCTGGCAGGACTCTGGAAGCCTGTGCTGCACACTGGGAGGAGGATGCTGTGCCAGGAGACACTGGTTTCTGTGTTAACTAAACTGGAAAAGGAATCTGCTTCCCTCCCTTTCCCCCATCAAGAACCAGCTGACAGCTTAGGAATTCCAGCTCCAGAGCAGGAGGTCAAAAATCTCCAAGTCCCAGGTGAAGCCACCTCCCAGAAAGCTGGGAGGATGGTTTATGTACAGCCTTGTTCACTGAGCTGCTGCACACCTGCAGAGCCACTGGAATGGCTTCTTCCACAAGGGTATTAAAATAGCTTGTCAGCATCTCAAAATAAAGCAAAAAAATGTTGATAAAAGGAAAAGCCCAAAGATAGCCAAGGTTTACAACTTGGATGGGAGGGGAATGGAACAAAAATAACACACAACCTAAGAATATATTTTTCACAATTTTCCCTATATGAGATTTCTCTAAAGCAGCTGGGAAAATAGTCTCTAAGAAATCAAGCTGGAGAACAAAGGAAATAAAACATCATTCCTGCAGAATTCTACTCCTGCAGAAAACATATGTTAAGAAAAGAAGTTAAATAATAGAAACTAATGACTTCTACTAATTCTTTAAGAGGATATAATCCTAATAAATTCCCTGGAGAAAACCATGTTTAGTGCAAGCAAAGAGGCAGAAAACCCTGACCCTGATCAACTCATGTAAATATCCCTCAAACCACTGAACACAATTACAGTACAGAGAGAAAAGATACCAAAACCACCCCAATAATAGCAGCACTTAGGAGGTTTTTCTCCGTTTTGAAGGCATCTGTGCTGATTCTGGCAAAGAAAACTAGTAGGTGCAAGGCAACCCCTAACTCTTGGTGTGTAAAGGAGACAAACCAACTCACAGATTTTTTTTTTTTCTGTGCTTTATTTGTCTACTCAATGTTAACTGTACAAAAAAAAGAGGATGGCCAAGTTGCATGTGTTACACCATTCTCTAGTGCCTTTCCACACACTTCCTCCATCATCCTAAATCAACTCTGATGTCTAAAGAGTGCATGTTGCTGGTCCAGACCTTCTGTCAAAACCATCTCAGAGGTTTCTTCACATAATCTCCAGCTGCACACCCCCATTGCTTTAAAATTCTCCATTTAGTGTAACCACACATCCCCAAAGTTAATAACTGAGGATTTCAGATGTACAGAAGTGTGGAACCCACCAGCTTGGGAGCTCTGCAATTATCTGTCACAGAGAAATGCGTCACGGTTATTTGGATTCAAAATGGCTAGGACTTCTCAAAACTTCTGGAAGTAATAAAACAAAAGCCTTTCTTTAAAGCACAGAGGCAGAAGAACAAAGGGAAGAGGAAATTGAAGTAAATCTTGCACCACTGAGCTGGCACAGACCACTAGATCAATGCCAGCACAGAGCTCGCCTGCACGGGAGCTCTGCATGCTGATCACCAGCAGTCTGCATGCAAATGCATCGCTAAAGGAAGAACAAAGAACAAAGAGAGAAAGCAAATACAGAAGCACATGCACCATCATGCCATTTGGGTTTGTTCACAAAACGATTTTCATTCCTTGCTTCCTCCTCTGAAATGTTGCTTCTAACATGATGGCTCCTTCTGCACTTGCAACATTGCAAATTTCAGTAATCCCAATTACACATTTCCATGTGTGTGGCAGGGATGCTGCATCCACCTTTACTGACAAGCAACAAAAATGAATTTTATTAGTTCAAAGACTTTTCTCTAAGCATGTATTCAAAGGAAACCATTTCTAAGAGTAAGTTTTCTCTTGTCAGCATCACAGTACACACAGGTGGGCTGGGGTGGAGGGGAAGTGCTACACATCTTTGTGAAATTTCTGAAGGATGTCTGCCTCCATTATCATTAATAGCTGGGCTTTCTGGTATTCCCTAACGTCTGCAAGTCTTCCTCAATCATTCCATCAAAGGCCACAGAGCTTGATTTCTCAACAGGTTGTCAGCTTTTAATAGCAGTATTTTTTAGATTAGTAAGATGAGGGAGCAGATTTTTAAAGGTTTTCCAGCACCAAAAAGAATAGATAAGAAATTCAGTGGCATTTTCAAGGTATTTCAGGTTATGAAACATACAACAATGCCTGAATGTAAAGATACATACATGTTACTCATGTACTCAGAGTCAGGAATGAGCTGGACAAGTCAAAAAAACAGGAGTACAGTTCATTCTCTCCAATGACCTTCAGGCCAGGTCATCCCTTTCCACGGGCTGGAAGTAATGTAGATTGCCAGGTAAAGCCCAGCCCAGCTTTACACAGTATCTGTGCTCTGCTCCAGCTCAGGCACCAACTGGGAAAACAGTTCTGGGTCTTTAAGTCACAGCCTCCCACCTTGGGGGATTTTTCCTCCTGTGTCTGCTCACAGAAATATCTGCAGCAGAATCCTTCCTTGCTACATGGACACAGCCCATGGTACCAGCACAGCATCAGCCCCTCTGGCAGGGGCAATTCCCTCAGAGTCTTTGGGCACAGGCAATAACACAAGGTCCTGCTCTGGAAAACACGTGGGGAATCCCCTTCCATTGGGCTGGAAAAAAACCCACTGAAAGCAAATGTTTACTGAGGAGTCTTAAACAAAGTCTGTGATTAAAGCCAACCCAAACAATCAGACACATTTTGTTCCTTCTAATCATCAAACTGTTGTCCACATCATCCCTGACGTGTGAAAGGAGAAGATTGAATGTTGAGTTTATTAATTTACTTCTTTAATAACTGCCTGTGTGATGCCTCATTTGTTATATGTTTCTCCCTCACACTGTTCCAAGTGCAAATACAAGTTTTAATATTGTTTATGTTACTATCATCTGAAAATTAATAGCTTTTCATATATCTTTTGACTTCCTAGTGGCTACAAGGAAAAAAAATCTTAAATATATTCAAGGCTAAGTGTCATTTAAACTGCCTCTGATATACATGCATTATAGTAAATTACCATAAACATGCTATGCAGTGATGGAGACAAATGCCCAAAGAGAAAACCCATGTAAACAAGATAACAAAACTGTCTTATACATATTTAAGGGATCCATAAATGAGAGTTAGTCATAAACTTGACAAAGGTAATAGAAGATATATGTTAAACTTCATTGCTATAAAATTCAGGTTAAAAAGGTGATATAAATATTTTAGTCTTTTATCTAAGACTCCATCATAAAAGATTTAGTCCCACTTCAGCTGCTTTGGGGAGGTTGGAGGGGATTTTTTTTCCATCTTCACTCTTTTTTTTTTAACTTTTGCACTTTTTGTTAGTTGATTTGAGTACTGCTTAATTTTATCATGACTTTGGGATATTTGGTATTTTCCCTGAATTCCCAGGTACTCAAACACAATATTTGCATGGGAATCTCACCAGATGCAATTTCTAGTTCCCAAAGTTGCAGAGTTAAAAATGTGGAAGAGAGATATAAAGGATGCCTTAGAGGTCCACAAAAATATTTAAAAAAAAAAAAATCAAAAAAAGGAGGAAATAAATAAAACCCCAACATAAACCACTTTTATTTGTTACAGTCAACCTCAAGAACTGTTACATGGCTTCTAATCTTTTATAAGGTAGACACAGCAGCCAGCACTGGATGCAAACACAGGGCCTTGTCATGGGCTAGAGGGCTCAAAATCCTGATTCAGGAACAGAACTGGCATGGTTTTACACCAACATCTGTCCCAGCACAACTCCTTGAAAAATATTTATCCTTATACAAAAATATATATATATTGCCTGAGGTGCATAACTTCCATGTGTAACACAGGAATAGCTGCTAATGTTCATTACACACATGCTGAAAAATAGGTGTTAATGCTCATTACAGGCACTCTGGCATTGAATGTCATGTAGGTGTTGCTCTTGAGCTTAGTTTACTGTAACCACGTTTAAATTTAAGAAAATAGGCAAATGAGGTTTATTTATTGAATCTAACCCTAACCCAAATCAAATTCTATGGGTTTTCCACATCAGAAATATGTAGGAGCAGCAATTCTGGGGCCTTTCCAGGATGGCCTTGGCATGCTTTTTCCAGCCAGTGTTCCTGGAACTGCAGGCTCTTTGACTTTCTCATGAGAGACCACGTTGGTATTTTGGGTCCTGCTCTTTTGCTCTGTTTCTCAGTGATTTCCTCACAAAGGCAGCTCAATTTTCAAGTGTTTCCCCCTCTCACCCTCAACAGGCACTCCTGGTAATTGTCTAACTCTGAAAGCCAGGCAAGGTCTTTTCTGGCTTACACATTAGTAGCAGCAGACTGTGAAATCAGAGGTTAGCTAATAAGCCATCAGGACAGCCTGGACTGTCACCACAGTCCTGGCAGAAGTAATAACACTGATTTAGTCAGCAGAGTAACAAAATGTAGCTCTGAACATTTCCAGGTAGCAGAAATCCACAGACTGATAATCCTTCCATTCATGAGCGATTGCTTTTGAGTCTGGAGTCACAGGAAAAGGTGCTAGCATTCAAAAATTGTCTGAGATATTTTGCTAATAGAGTTAAAATTCTAGTGTTTCTTTTAGATCCTATGCCTCAGGGAAAGAGAAGGATTTTTTTCACTTTGAACTTCTCTTACTTAATTTAAGCAAAGGTGGGCCAGAACAAAGGTCCTTGATCCAAATATTCCCACGCATTCTCTTCTTTAAAAACCAAAATCTGACCTTGTGCTTGTGATCCATCTGTCCCCTCAGTACTGTTGTGTACCTTCCCACACTCCCTCCCTGAGCCTGCTTGCCATTCTCTGTGCCTGCTTGCCAGCTGTTTATTTTCTCTTCATCAACTTTTTTTGGGAAGAGGCCATTTCATTTTCCATCAAGTCTCTTCTCTCTTTCATTGATTCTCATCTGTATTTTTCCCTTCTGCCCTCACCCAGCTCTACACACATTTTCTTCTCCATTAAGTTAACTCACAATTCATCAAGATTGTGCACTCCAGAGCCAAGCAGATATGGAGCATTTGAGAAGAAAAGGCAGGGATTGCTCCAGCTCGCTAATAAAGGGTATCAATCTTGCTCCCATTTTAATGAAACAAGTTGTAAGCTTCTCTTAGTCACACTAATGAAAGTGTTTTGCCAAGTTTATCCCTAGCATGAATTCCACAACAAAAAGTAGAGGAAGAAGGGGGTACAGCATGGAGAATAATGGATGTATATTTTTAGCTAATGGATAATATGTATTAGAAAAACTAATAATGTTTTGGGGCTAGTAATAGGATAAAACCATCCACCTCTGTAGTGAAGTGGAGAGCCAGGACCCACACTCTGAAGTATATAATGGTCATTATATATGTTCACAAGTCAGTGTAGACCAATCTATGAAAGTCTTGGGGAGGGGTAAGGGGATTTTGTTCAACTATTGAAAAGGTTTTATAGCATCAAAGCCAGGAGACATAGGTAACTCCAGCATTCTTCTTCAGAATTCCCCCAGAGTAACCATTTTGTGACATTTGCCACAAAGCTCTGCCCTAACTGGATGGGTCTCTCATCTCTCAGGGCTGCTCAGGGCATGCAGCTCCCACTGAGAACCATTCACCATTCCTGTACACATGGGGAAAAGGGTCTCTCTAAACTGCTTCTGGGGATCAGAGCTTTGTTTCCAAGGATGGAAAAGGAGCTGTCTGCACACAGCTGAGGACTGCATTTTTTGAGTCACTTCACTGCTAACATCACTGCAGGGATTTAAAAGCCATTCCCCATCCTCAAATCAAATTCTGCTTTCCCAGTTTCATCCTTATCTCCCTCTCCCACTAGTACCTAGTGAGCTTGGATAGAGTCTAACGTCAGCTGTGCAGCCATGAGTTGTTCTGAAGTCTCTGTGTATTCTTCACCTCACATTTCTCCACACAGGAACTGCAGAAGAGCTTTTCCCCCTTTTCCAGCTGAAAGGGTTCCTCAGCATGGGGCTGCCAAAGGAGGGTGCATCCTCTGCTTCCAGATTGTCAAATCCTGCCCCAGGCCACATTGGGACCCTGGCAAAGGGTTCAAGAGCAAAGGGAACAGGAAGGACTGAAATATCTCCCCACTCACCTCACTGCTCTTTTGAATCTCTCCAGCTCTCCATTCCCAAGGTACTGATGCATTACTGTGAGAAAGATGCAACCACCTCACTCTGGTGTCTCCCCTCATCTCATGTTAGTCTTCCATACCATTACAATATTACACACCACTATGAATATTGCTTTTAATGCTTTGTTCTCCCTTATTCCCATGAGAGATCTCATTTGCCTTCATCCTGAAATAATATGACATATTATCACCAGGCAAACTACAATTTCTCTGTCTCTCCTGGGAAGTGTATTTTATATCTGCCTTCTCACCAGGACAAACTCTTAAGAATGACTGAAAACAGAGAAAATCTGGTCTACCTGAGCATTTGTACTACAATGGGGAAAAAAAAAAAAAANNNAAAAAAGGGGGGAAAAATCCAGGTCATCATCAGAATACAGGATCTTAACATCAACAAGTTCACAAGTGTCAAAAAGATCAATTCATTATGACAGGGCATCTCTCACTTTGATAAGTACAAAACATGAGCTGTGACTATGCTATAACTTGTGGTTAGATTCGGTTTTTTAAATGATAAATTTAACTCCTTGGTTGTTTTCTCTCTTGTGATAGTTCTGAAAGGAGAGACTGTACAATAGCAGAGCATAATTGAATTGTAAAGACAGAGGCACAGATGGATAACAACTCTCTGTCATTTGTTCCTGAAACTTCCTAAATGAAACTCACATCAAAATGTGAAAATCCGTAAAGCATCATTAATTTCAAGGGATCAGAGTAAGATTTTAAGCAGGAACTATGAAATAGTTTCTGTGTATACTCTTCTGATGTCTTTCCTATTTCATCTAATTAACAATAAAACAGATGTCCCATGACAAAATCAGCTTTTTCATCCAATAACACCCTGACAATCTAAAAATGCCAAACCCTTCACATATGTAAGTTAAATGTCATTGGAGACAGTTGATGCAATTTAGAGATAAAAGCAAAGGGAATATAAACTTTGGCTAACTGTCTACAGGGGTGCACAAAAACCTGTTGTTTGCCCTTCAAGGTCAGAGATCTCTAGTGCAGTGATTTTTGGGCCAACCCTATTCTTTAAATGCAATCTTCCAATACTTCAAAAGGTTAAATTAGTAGGTTACAAATCTTAAGATATAGATAGATAGATAGATAGATAGATAGATAGATAGATAGATAGATAATATCTATTATATCTTTTGTATGTATATGTAAGTTGAATATTGTGCTGGTTTGAAAGCAAAACCAGTGAGAGACTCCAAGTCAGAAAATACAATTTAATAGGAGGAGTAAAAGCGAAATAAAATAAATGAAAATTATACAACCTGACACCCTGTTAGTTAGGGTGGTGGTGGCAGTCCAGATGAAGTGGTCTTGTTGAAGCAGTGATCCCACAGAAAGGTCTGGTAGCTCTGGTCCTCCAGGAGTCCAGCAGGCTGGTGCCCTCTGTGCTGTCCCAGATTATATCCAGGTGGGAATGCTTGGCTCCTCCCCCTGGGTGGAGCATCTCACAATGGGCTGATGTCATTCTCTAAGTCATACAATGGGTCCTTGATTGCCCATTAACAGAGATAACACCCAGAGGGAGTCACCTGTGAGTCATGGGCAAGGCCTTGATGGCCCATGAACAGGAGATAGACCAGAGAGAGAGGGCAAGGGAAAACACTGCCCCACCTGGTTCCAACAGCTCCTGAGGGTGGTGATAGAATACATACTTTGGGCACATCTTACATTGTAACCTAGGACAAATATATATCATATGTATATTATATTTTGTATCTATATAAAAGTTGAATACTCAAAGTTCTTTTAAATGCTCGTATTCTGAAGTAGAAGTGGTCTGTACTTCCTGTCACCCAGTTGTGAGAGCCAGGAATAAAGGAAGATTAAACTTCAACTCAGAAAAATAAACCAGTAATATAATAGCAAAAAGGATCTGACTTTCCTTACCTGCCCACGTGAACATGGGAAAAATCACAGCACAGTATGTACTTATAATAAGCAACTCAAATATTCCAGCACCACAAATATTCACTCATTAGAAGTCTGTACCTGCTGCTAATTTGCCACCTGCCCTCCTCTAGATGATGCACAGGTCGTTCACATGCAGGTTGGCATCAAAGTCAAGCTGTTCCCTGGACAGGGAATTCTCTATTTGTTTATGTTTTTCTTAGGAATTACTCATGGAGGAGGATAGTCGAGGCTGCTTCAGGTGGAGAAGTCTAATATAGAAATATTCACAGCATTCAGTCTAAGAATGTCTCCTCCTCATGTGTGCCCTCAAAGAAAATTAGGTTATTTTTGGTATTCAGAAGATACCCTTTAGAACAATACAATTATTCTGAAGTTACTACATCTCTTTATGAAATGTGAAACACAGCACTCAGAGCAACTCTGGAGAAGTTAATCATAGTTGCAATCGTGTGTCTTTTCCAATTCACACAGTTGTGTGATTGACAGAAACTCCCAAAGCAGAATCCAATTAAGTATAATTTTGATTCTCATAAGACAAGTCTGCCTTTGTTGTAACACCAAAATCAGTTCTGAAACACAGATAAAACAGATATTAAATAATGTAATCTGAAGCTTCTCAGAGAGAGAAAATGCCACCAATAATAATGCTGCCACTGTTCCCTTCTGCAGAATTCAGAATTGGTTCTCTCCAAAATTGAAATATAAACATCTCAAGTTATAGGATATCAGGGGTCAGGTTTTTGAGGTTTTTAGGTGCCTGAAAGTGCAAAGACTCACAGAGATTTTCAGAAACACCAGGACACCTACTCCCACTGAACAAAGAGAAGCAACAAACTAATCCTCAGAGTATCAGAATCATGAACATATATTCTTGTTGCATCATCTTTAGCAGCTTATATTGTCTGTGATTCATCTTCTATATAAAGAAGTGCTTTGATAATTCTGGGTACAGGACTGATGGTACAGCAATGCTCTGGTCTGTGGGAATAATCACCATGATTGGTTATCCAAAAACCTTGAAAATTTCTGCACTGCCATACTACTACTTATCTCAATCCACTAAAAACTGTCCAAAATTCGATCAATTCACTCACTATAATCTTTCTCACTCCACCAAAACCCACTTCAGCTGTATTCAGTTCTTCCACACAACCCATAATCTGCCAGTGCTTTTCTCCTCCTTCTCTCACACACTGAGGAACAGTATAAAAGAGTTTGTTGTTTGCAGTGTGACCTGTGCCAGACTGGGGTCAGAAATTTACACCATCTTCTCGTTCAGTTCCCACACCATGCCAGACAGGGATGGTTTCCCACTATCTGCCTGCTTCATCTACCTGCTGCTGCTGGTTTAGTGCCAGGGGCAGCCACTGTAATTATGGTGACAGCATTTTACAAGAGCAGAGAGATTTGCTCCTTTCCAGCTCTTCATTCTGCTCTTTTCATGGACTCAACAGAAAGGATACAAATCCTTGAGGTGTCCTTACAGACCCACTGCAGGGATGGACTGGTCACCACCACAGGAGAAAAAGGAAAAATCACATATAATAAAGGGGCACATTTCAGAAATTGGGTTTGGGATCTCAACAACAAAGGCTAAAGCCCAGGGGAATGGGAGCAGCTCCGCTAGGACAGCCCGGGGGAACAGAAATGACCCCAGTGGGACAGCAGTGACCCTACTGGGACAGCAGTGACACCGTTGGGACAAGAGGGACACTGCTGGGAGAGGTGTGACCCTGCTGGGACAGCCCAGGGGACAGCAGTGACACCACTGGGACAGGAATGACCCTGCTGGGACAGCAATGACACCACAGTGACATTGCAGTGACCCCACTGGAACAGGAATGACCCTGCTGGGACAGCAGTGACACAGCCAGGACAGCAGTGACACCGCAGTGACCCCACTGGGACAGCTCAGGGGACAGCAGTGACCCCGCTGGGACAGCAGTGACCCCACTGGAACAGCCCAGGGGACAGCAGTGACACGCTGGGACAGGAATGACCCTGCTGGGGCAGCAGTGACACTGCAGTGACATTGCAGTGACCCTTCTGGGGCTGCAGTGACACAGCCAGGACAGCAGTGACACCGCAGTGACACTGTCGGGACAGGAATGACCCCGCTGGGACAGCAGTGACTCCACAGTGACACCACTGGGACACTGCTGGGACATTGCAATGACCCCTCTGGGATAGGAATGACCCCCCTGGGACAGCAGTGACACAGCCAGGACAGCAATGACACCGTGGTGACACTGTTGGGACAGGAATGACCCCACTGGGACAGCAGTGACCCCACTGGGACACCGCTGGGACAGGAATGACCCCTCTGGGACAGGAATGACCCCCCTAGGACAGCAGTGACACAGCCAGGACAGCAATGACACCGTGGTGACACTGTTGGGACAGGAATGACCCCACTGGGACACCGCTGGGACACCACTGGGACACTGCTTGGATAGGAATGACCCCTCTGGGACAGGANCCCCCGCTGGGCGCAGTCTCTGCTGCCCTCCGGTGGCCGATCCCGGACAGTGCCCGGGAGCCCCGGGAATGTCTCAGCCTCCTTTGGGAAGTCCTGACCTTAAACATTAACCTTGGAAACGCGGGAGTGAAACGTTTTGTTGGCTCCTGCAATGGTTTAAATTAACCATCGTGTACAACCCAGGGGGATGCCGTTTTACAAATCCTAAATCCACACGTGCTGTGGTCACAGCAGCGGAATTCAGACCTGCAGGGGGGTTTAAAAAGTCCCAAAGGACAGATTCATCCTTCTCCACCCTTTGGCCTGCATTCCTGGATTAGGATCAGAGGGGAAAAAGGCAGAGTTTTCCATGAATAAACCTGTGCAAGGTCCCCACCATTTATTTTGAGCCTGTACACACAGAGACACCTTGATCATGCTGTGCCTTAGGCCTGTGTCACCCTCTTTGGGTGACCCAATGTTTTAATCTTTACACTTAACAGCCATGAAATGGAAGCTATTACAGACAATGTGACCAAAGCTTTCTTCAGGAGAAAAAAGAAAAAAATCACCACAACCAAAACCACTCAGCCCTTCCCAACTTACTTCCCTTCCTTCACTTACTTCCCTAGAGTGATCCATATGATAAATTCTCTTTTCTATTCCCTATCTCGTCCATATTCCTACAGTCACAATGAATTAAAAGCATTTCACATAATTTAGTGAAAGTAGAACCAAGGTGTTAAGTAAAACTTATTGGCGCAGACACAGCATGAGCAGCTCAGAGCACTCATGAATGGGCAAAAAGCCTCTACTAGTTATGACAGACAAGTTTGGCACTGGAAAGGGTTTCTATTTTTAGCCCAGGTTCCAAAGGAAATGAGGTCTGTGCAAACGTGGTACATACAAGTGTTGTGTGCCAGTCATCTGCACCACAATCCTACTATCACTACTCTGCCTGAACAGCCACCTGTAGCTTAAATCTCATAAATTATGGAAATGCATTGGAACTTGGTTCGTTTAGCAAGTCTAATCTCACAGAAACTCCCTGGAAGTGCTCTGACTGCAAAGCTTCTAACCAACTTTAAGACCTACACAGAAGGCTGCAGGATTTAGTGCTGACCCTTTCTTTTGTCTGTGTTAGAGTAACCAAGTGCAGCCAATAGTTTCCAGCAAGGATCTGCAGTCCACTGCATGCTTCACTCCACAAGACATAAGTCCAAAGTAAATAAGTAAAAATATATTAAAAAAAAAAAAATTAGCAAGAATCAAATTTACCAGTTTGTGAATGGGTCAGCCACAGACAAGGTATGACAACAGGGGTCTGAAGAAGGGGGTGGAAAGGGTCTGGGTGTGCTCAGCAAAAATCCCACCTGGGTGTGGGTGTGCACATTGCACAGACCCACAGGAAGGATCCCTTCCCCAAAGCTCTGGGGATTTAGCAGCACAGAAAGTGGGAGGCAGGAGAGAGTCTCTTGCTGTTGAGTGCAAAGCTGAGATTGCATCTGAGGTCACCAGATGACTGCAAATCAGTTTAACATTTGTGGCATATTTGTTTTTACCTAAATTAAATAAGGGCTCTGGAAAATGGCAGAAATAGGCCTTTTTATTTATTTAAATTGCCTTTCTTACTGTGTTAATAAAAGTATTGCATGACATTCTCAGCTGCTGTTGCCTTAGTAGCTAGAATTTCCTCCCTATGTGAATGTCTGGTGCTGACATTTTACTTTTTTCTAATCTTTGGGCTCAAGGCAAATTTTTTCACCCAGATTTCTTTACAAATATTTGGGGGCTTGCTCCTGCATTCCTCAAAGCCAATGAAAATCCTGAATGTGCAAGGAATGCAGAAGCAAACCACAGAGTAATTTATGTTTTCTATTTCACTCGATTTGAAAGTCCCTGAAGAGACATATCACTGTTTATTACTGCAATAAAACTTTCCTAATTCACTCAAGTGAGTTAATGACTGAGAAACCTCCTGGATATTACCAAACTGGCAAAACACAAATGATTACTGTATTATTTTCTAAAAGGCAACCCTAATATAAGCTTTTTTCTTGTTAAGTACACCTGTATTTTATTACTTGTGGCAGTGCTTTACTGCTGAATAGCAAAGTTTCTGTGGTTTGCTGGAAGCCTCAACAATGTGCAAGGCTGCAAGAGATCTGTGACTCTTTAACTTGAAAAACACCATTTTGGGGTGTGTCTGAGCTGTGGAAATTACCACAACTGAGATTAATGAAATCCCACTACACAGTCTTCCCTTTTTGCTTGCATTTCTAACAAGTCTGTCAACAGGAGCTGTTCAGCAGGGCCCGACTTCAAGCATGAGATTTATCCCTGCCATGTCATTTTTATTTACCCCACAGAGTATCAAATTAAGAGCTGACTTAGGGGCTGTTTGTTGGTTTTTTTTCCCAGCCTAAGACCCACCCAGCACAGCAGACCTTTATTGCCACAGGTGCCCCTGGCTGCTGCTCTAACACAAATAAAGACTCCATCAAATTCAGGGGGATAATCACGTGTGGGATGCCAGGAGTCTGCTGGCGCCAAGAAATCACGGTGAGAAATGGGAATACCTGAAACACCAGCCCAGCTTTGACCACACAGTGGCAGCAGAACCAAGTCACTGCTCCAAGCCTGCATCAAACCTGCCACTGCAGCAAACTTCCACTGGCTCTTGGCAGGGGAAAGGGGGAAGTAATACTGTAATAATGCATTAGATGAGATATATAACTGGAAGTTATAGAGAATTTCCCAAAGTTTAAGGGCTTGGTTTGCCTGTTTTAGCATGAGGCAAGCGACTTGGCAATACCTCATTTTGCTGGAAAGACCTGCTGTGTGTTGAGCCTGACTGAAAGCTGCACCCAAGAACAAGCTCTGACACTGACTGTTTTCTAAGAGCTCCAGGAAAAAGCTGAAGAAACTGAGGTTAAATACAGGAGGCAGAAAATCCTGTCAGCATTATGCTGGAAACCTTCAAGCAACATTCTGGAGCCAATGGTTCCAACCCATTAATTGCAAAAGGCAGTTTAATGGGAGTTTTGCTCAGTCAACAGAAGTAAATTTATTAATTAATTAATTAATAACAGGCATGAAAAGAGGGCTTGATCTGCTTCCCACTGGCATGAGTAATTGAGGAACAACTGTCTCAGTGTCTGAATATTTTTATTTATGCCACTTTTAGCCAGTGGGATGAACAAACCAGCTTGGAATGGCAAAGGAGCAAAGTCAACCCCATCTCATTCCCGGCTGTCAGCAGAGGAAAGTGAGCCCAGATCCTTCTCCCTGGCATCAGATGGCCAGTCCTCCACCATGGAGTGATATCCCATGGGAGTGGGGGGTTCCTCTGTGCAAAGGTCTCATCCTGAGGCAGCAGCACACCTCATCCATGAGAGCAAAGCTGGTGTAACTCCTCCCCAGGCTGCAGCACACAGCATCCACTTGTCAAAACACCCAGTGCAAGACTCCCACAGTATTCAAATGGAGCAAACAAGAGGCAGCACAGGAAAACAAACACCAGATGGAATGGAGGAGCAGGGTGAAGAAGAAGAAAAAAGCTCTGTGGTCTGCAGACTCCACAAATCCTCTTTGAGGAAATGGCCTGAGGGGTAGGGGTGGGAGGGAGGAGCAAGATAAGAGATGGGGAATTTTCCCTCTTGTTCCAGACCCCTGCAGGGACCCTGCTCCAAAGCCAGCACTGCCCTCTATGCACAGCCCTGCTGGGCTGTTCTAACTCCCACTGGGATGGACTCTGGGGCCAACAGGAGCCTGGCCTAGGAAACAGCCACAGAGCAGGCAACAACTGCACGAGCCAACAGGGAACATCAGCACCCACAGCAGCTGGCAAGGAAATTTGTTCTTTCTGGAGCTTCACTGCACAAGGGCACAAAACATTGTAAATTAATTAACTGTCCTTCTGGAAACCAGATGCATTGCTGCAGCCAGGTGTGAGGCAGGAAAGGGTGAAGCACTGTCTGAGGGCAAAGTGAATCATCCACAGCATTAAACAAACTTGTCAGGGGTGAATGCTGCAAACTTAGAGGAGGAGAGCAGCATGTATGCACCACACACATTTTTCAGTTGGCTGTGACCATTTAACTGAACAGAGAGTCATCTGTCTTAATCATTACTATTAAATTTATTATTCATTAACCACATGAATTATTTAAAATTAAGACTTTGGATCCTGGAAGTGTTTGAGAGACACTGGCTGCCTTCAGTTTCTGATAGCTGGTAAGAGCCTGTCTTCTGGAACTGCCAGCCTGGACTCCTAAACAAGTCAGAGCTGGTCTTGGTCTGCTTCAAACATAATATTTTAATAGCTAAGTCATTCCCTTCATTTCATCAAACCTTTAGAGTTGATGACTTTATTTTTTCCTCCTCAGCTAGGTGGCTAAAAGTTTGCTTTAAAGCGCAATCTAAGTTTCTTGAGGAATTCCAGGACTTTGGGATTCAGATCTGACAAAAATCCTTTCTGTACAAAAGATATTCAGTAAATCACCAGCTTCAGCCAGCACTCACACTTCAGGTTTAGGTGCAGTAATTGTTTTCCTTTCTCTCTTTCTACTGTAGAGGAGCAAAGTTTGGGCTGAGAAGGACTCAGTATACCTGTGCCCCAGGTAACTCCCCCTGAGCCCACAGGAGATCCCTGCAGCACAGGAAATTCAACCCCAACCTGCCTCAGCTGCAATGAGGTGCCCAAAGCACATTTCCTTCAACATTTGCTGGCAAAGGGTCACCCCTCAACCTCTGCACTTCCACTGCTGCCACTTGAACAGGAGCTCGGTGGGTGCCTTTAAAGTTTTAGACATGATTGTTAAAACAAAGAGGATTAGGAGACACCACTGTTATTACAAACCTCCTGCATTCTCCTAATCATCCCTTTAAGTCCCTCTCAGGAGAGAAGCTGCTTCCTGAGCCCTTTTAAGCACCCTGCAACACTGCTTGGTAACTGGATCTCAGGAAACAACAGGCTGAAGAAACAGCGCCTGGTGGGATTTTTTTCAAAGGGATTTTAATGGCAATGAGGTAGAAACCACTTTGAAAAGTACATCACATGCAGCCACAGGAATCTGCTACCTAACTTAGAGAAGGGCTGCAGGTTTAGGAGCCAGAGCAAAGGACAGAGGTGATGAAGAGATTCTGCTAAAGATGGATGTGCCATTTAAAGTACAAAACAGGTGGAGGATAAAATAACATTGCTGTAGGAGGACAAAAGTTAAATCATTTTTTTGTGAGATATTCATTAAAAGCCTTCTGTTCAGAACATGGAGTATAATTTCTGGGTAGAATATTCTCATGCCAATGATATTTAAATAAAATACTGAACACTGGACTACAAGTATAATATTCCATTTTTTATATATCTAAAAATATTTTAAAGGGGGCTTAAGAGAAAGATGGGGTCAGGGTTCTTAATAGGACCTCTAGTAACAGTTTTAAACTGAAATAATGTAGATTCATATTGGATATAGGGATTCTCTTTTTTCCAGTGAGAGTGATGAAACACCAAAACAGGTTTCCCAGAGGTTGTAGATGCCCATCTACATGGATGGAGAGCAACCTGAACTAGTTGAAAGTGTCCTGCTTGTTGTAGGAAGAAGGTTGGAGTAAATGACTTTTAAAGGTCCCATCCAACCCAAACCATTCTGTCATTCAAGGACTTTTTTTCAGCCTTCTTTTTAAATGATATTTTCTGAGAATGCAGTTTTCTAATTTTTTTATTCTATCATAAAGGGAAAAATATGCAGTTTATTCTTCTAGAAAAAAATAAAATTACTTCTAAACAATAAAAGCATAATGAAAAGATGGAGACAAAAAAAATCTGAGGTGACTTTTTAATGTTTACTTAAATCAGAATAGATAAATTATAGATACCAGATATACCTATACCTTAATTTTATACTATTCATGACCATATGACTTTTTCATCTTCTTAGTAGAAAACCCTGAGACTTGTATTTTACGATCTGTCAAAACTATTACTTTTCCTCAGTGAGGAATGCTTCCCCCCCCTAAATAAGTCAGCTCTCATTTTGACACAGTTCCAGCTAATAAGATGAAATTCAATATGCATATTGTGCACCCCTTTTGCAAGTCCTCATAAACAGGGGTGCACTTGTGGAAGGATAAAGAATTCATGGCTTACACTTGAATAAACCTGCTTGGTCTTCAAGAAAGAGCTGGATGAAGGATGGAAGGAAATTGAGAATACTGACTTTTGCTGTGTGGTTCTCAGGTCTTCATCAAGGTCAGTAAAACAACACGAGATGTCCAAGGAATGATTATTAAACAAAAAGACCCCACACCTTCTTTCTCAACTATATTTCTCTTAATTATAATTTCTTTTTGACCAGCAATTTTACTGGTCAATGACTACAGCCTTTCTATGTTCAAGCAGCATCTTTACTATGCTAATACCCACCTGCTTTTCAACATCAATATGAAAAAAAGAGCGTTGTAACTCATTATGACTGATTTTTTTTGTGAATGCTTGGAGCTGTCCAAGGCACACACACACAAAAAAAAATGTTTTGTATTGCATAGACTGCAAAACTTTTAAATATGGAAACATGTCAGTATGAAAGTCACTGGGACCATTCACAGCATGAAATAACACAGGAGTTCCCAAGGTCAGGTCTAGCTCAGGTATTTCAAGTTTAAAAGTGGATCTCAAAGATCTACATGGTCTCCTACCTGATTTCATTTTTTATCTTTGCAGTGTGGATTGCAGAACTCACATACATGATGGTTTTAATGTCCCATTCTGATCTGCATCCGTATCATTATCTTTCTAATCTACACAAAATAAACTTCATCACAAAACACCCATTTCTCATTGATCTCCTGAGAATAAGTTTGCCATAATCAGCAGCCCTGCTAAATTATCCTCAACCTTAAAATCAGCACATAGTCAGCATGCGTGACATGATGCAGAGGGAACTGCTGTGTTAGAAAATTTAATTGGTGAAGAAACTACAAATGGTAAATGAATTCAAAAGAGTAAGAGATATCTAGAAATACACTGACATATTTATGTGTGGATACATGCACACACAGAGATTGCTGTCATTGAACTCAGCCACGACTTCACACACAGATCTGTGAATTGACCATTCAGTTAATGGTTAATTTATTTAGACATAAAGCAAAAGCCTATAATGATTAAACAACTGCCATGTGGCTTAGCCAAAAAAGTGGGATTTTTCACCATCCTTTAAAGTAATCTCTACTACACCAGCAATTCATTGCTTCTCAATATAGGGAGGAAACATCATGAATTTTTTTCCTTAGTTATATTGAACACAATCCAGGGAAAGAAAATTTCAGCCTTCCTCCTACCCAGTGTTTAGAAATACAGCACAAGCCCCTACAAAACAGCCACGAGGTTATAAACACCAGTGGTCTCCTGAGAGTAACTTGTCAAAGCACCTCCAGCATTTCAACTGGGCCATCAAGTCTTTTGCAAGGTCAAGTGTTACATGGATGGCATGGAGAAATTTGTAACGTTTGAAAAACTGGGGGTAGGCCTACATTTAAAAAAAAAAAAGCTTATTAAATTAATTGTACAGGATGTGACACAAGTTACTGGAAATTGTAATTTCAACTCTACAGCTGGCACTTACATACTGACCTTTTTTCTTTTCCATGTTTCATCACAAGAGGTTGGTTCGTTGGTTTGGTTTTATCTTCAGTCAGATTTGTCTCTCAGTTTTATCTGCTCATAAAATATGGAGCCATCACAGGCACTTTCCTGACTACCATCAGACACAGGATTGCTTGGATGAGACCACAATTGCTCCACATTCTCTTGTCACAGACCATACTACATCTTCAATTTTTGGGTGGAATTCTGAAGGAAAAATCCAGCTTTAACTTTCTAGCAGTGACACACATCTGTCCCATATCACTACCCTCTTCCATGGCTTTTGCAAGGATTTTGCAGGGCTGCCAGCACCAGGGTGATGTTTTAACAGGTTTCCACTTCCTTACACCACTCTCTCATCTCCTCCAGACTACAAAACCAAGGTAGATGGGTTTGCCAGAATGCCAACAGGATTTTCTCTTTTCCAACAACATGAATATCTTTATTGTTCATTAAATGCTATTCTGTAAATGCTGGTCAATGGTATTTCTGTAGCATTCATGTCAGAAACCTATAGGATTCTGCAGATTATATTTTAAAAATTTGTACTTTTGTAGACTACCTCTCCATCCTGTTAAGTCTATTGATTTAATAAAACAAGCCATCTAAAATTATTCAATTATTTTTTTAATCACAGCAAGGAATGCCTGTAGGAATATCTGTTCTCACTGCAAGTTGTCTAGGTAGAGAAAAGCTCATAATTCATTGTCTGCTTAAGAAATTCTCTAAGGAGAAGATTTTTACTTCTTCATCTTGTTTGCTCTGTTGGTTGATTGGCATGTATCTCTGTATATAACTATATCTATGGCACAATGTTATAATAGCAAGGAAAACAAAATTACTACCTCTGCCTGACATTTCATCAGCACTACTTGGGAAATATCATCCCTGAAAAACACAGAACAGGGGGTTACAATTAACACTAAGAAGTGTTAATTAGACAGAGCTGAAATGACTTATTATAAAGCAGAGGGTATTTTACTTTTCCATGTCTCACAACAGTACAGCTTCCTGAGTGAAGTCAGGGGCTCTGCTTGGGTAGCACAAAGTGAGGAATTGTATAACCCCTTGTTTGCTGTACTTTATCACTGCACAAGTTCTTATTAACAAACATCTTCTTTGGCACATGTTCATATATATGCAGGATACAGGGTCTCTTTTGCCATTGTTAGAGCTCTGCTCTAAACTCTGAGGAATTTGACACATTTTAATGAATGAAGACAGAGTCCAGGAGAGCTTTCCTGCTACAGAGATTGCACACTTAATTAGGACCCTTATTAAAAATAAATACTCAAGTAGTTCAAAAGTCTGCAATTCAAGTCTCCTGTGTCTCATACTGAAACTGGAGACTGTCAATATTAATAGTCACTTTTTAAAAAATAATAAATTGTTTTGAGTAGCTCAAGGTCAAACAGTGTTGGTAAATCAGCAGCAGAATTTAGTACACAAACCAAACCTTCAGAGACCCTTCACTACAAAACCTTACAGCTTCCTTCATTTGCAAGGTCCCAGTGGTGCTCTGAAATGGCAATATCTCATTCTTATTCCATGAGAATAATCCAGTGAAAGTTAAACAAACCAACCTGCAAAGATAAAGGATAATTGTACCTTTCAAAAGACTGGACATAAGAAGTTAGTGTGCTTGACTTTCAGTGTAGCACACTCAGCTGAAGCATCAGTTATACCTGCTTCAAAATCATTTCATTTTCAGATTAATCTCAGAACTGGCCTGGAGCTCACACCCACTGAGCACCAGCAGCATGTTGCTACCTCAGGAAGAACTTTGGTTTTGTGCATCCTGCTTCCAGACAATATTCTCTGCTTGGGACTATGAAGAAACAAAGGCAGCTTTGCCCAAGTAAGTCCAGAATCTGAGTGTAACATCTGAGAGGCCCATTTACACCACAAACTAAACTGAGAGGAAAAGAGACTCTCAGTTCATTGACATATGTGACAAAATAAAACCCAAATAGCACCAACCAGAGTGATATACACCAGTGTTTTCATTGTTATTGTTGCCCATAAAGCCTTCAAAAGCTTTAAGAAAATCAGCTACAGCTTGTTTTTCCAAAACTGATGAGCAATGCTCAGAACTCAGATAACAAAACTGTAAAAGTAGGCATTTATGTGAAAATTTAAAAGGAAAAAAAAAAAAAAGCATGACAGTAGCCCGAGCGTCAAAAGTTTTAAGTTTTTAAATATTTCAAATTTAACATATGATCTGAGGATCTATCCAAAAAAAAGTTCTTAAGGATAAAAAATTTCAGACAAATTTCCATTCTGTTATAATGAAGTCAATCCTTCAACTGGGGGAGCATGTTTTTCAATTAAGGCTGAAAAAAAAAAAAAGATTCATGATACCATAAACATCTGCAAGACAAGAGAGACAGTCAACAAAGTGGGTTCTGTGCAAAACATTTACTGAAAATCACCAACATGATCCCTTTTGCTGTTGCATTTCTATGCCAGATGGCTGGAGGGAGTTCCAGCAGGCAATTTCTTAATGAGAGAGCCTCTGCCCAATATCATCAATGTCCATCAGTTGCAGAATCTACCCTGCTGAGGCTTCCAGGAAAACCAGACACTTTACCAATGACTTCACTAGGTCACTTTAGCTTTTCACAGTTTACAGAACCTCATTTGCTGTTGTTCAGTTCAGCCCATCTTGTCAGGACTAACTTCCCTTGGAGGTTTTGGTGATGAGGATTAAAATAAAAAGGCTGTGAGGCTCCTTGAACAGCCTCAGCTCCACTTTGGGGCTTTTTTAAGAGCACACTTACCCCTTATCACCTCCATCACCACAGACTTCCAGCTTAGCAGAGCCATTTCCCTCTCAAAAGCTGAGTGCCCCATTTTTCCAGCCCTGGTTCCAGTTAGAAACAAACCTTCCAGCCAAGCAGATTGGTATCCTCATCTCACACAGGTTTGAAGCCCTTTCCAGATCCAGGATATACATGTCCCTGCTTGCCAAGACAACACAAGTTCTTCTTTCAGTGACCAAGGTACTGGAAAGTAGCTGAGCCCTCCTCTCCCAGGGGGGAGATTAGGAAGCCAAAGTGAAATGTGCACAGGGCAAGTTGACATTTCAGCCTGGCATCAGAATCCAGAGACCTTTCCACGTAACCCTTAGGAAGTAACTCAGTGATGGTGACACATATGACAGTGCCTTTACCAGCTTCTCTGAGTGCCTGGCCTGAGTGTGAGGTACATCCTGAGCATTTTGAAACCACTATACTTCCAGTAAATTAGAGCTGGGTTAACTCATTCATCTGGTGTACTTTGGGCAAGAGATTATGTTTGTAAACCACATGATGGGCTAATTTTCCCCCAAATCCAGCAAGTTTTATGCTACCACCAATTCTTGTTCCCAGATATTTTCCAATAGATCTGAAAATAGAAATTCAATTAGTGTTTTGATGCCCTTTTCACCCATTGAACAGGAAGAACATTATAATACAAATATTGTAGAAAAGAGGCCCTGGAAACACCTTTCTGATCTCCCTTCTGGTGCACATGAAGCTTTCATGGAGAAGGGTAGAGATTTTTGTGAGAGGCTGGAGCCATGTTTTCCTTGCCAAATCTTCTGGAGCAATTTTCCTACTCTTGGCCCCACTGCATCAAGATTACTTTCTCTGTGTCAAAGTAAAGCTTCAATAATGTGGATAAAAAGAATGATTAGAGAAATCAAACATGATTCATCCCTCTAAGCAGGAAAAAAAGCCAGGCATCTCGTAGCACACATTCTAGCACACTGGACTGAGCATAGCAATTTTAGTCCTGATCATTTGACATTTACTCCTATTGAACAGGCCCTTAATTAGATTCTCCTGCCAGAATAAGATATCTGACTCTCCCCTTACAAAGCAAAGGCTCTCCAAGTCATAATCTCCACTACTTGCCCCATTCATTTAGCTGTAAATATCCATGGCTAACCTTGCAAGCAGGAGATTTAGAAAACTCAGGAAATCCATAGGTTCTACCCAAGGTAAACCACGGGCTTCCCCAAGCCATGAGAGGGAATCAATATGCCATATCCCACTTACAAGAAAGTGAGGTAATGTTTTGATACCTTTGTTCCCTGCAAAGCTGTTTCACCACTGAGTTCCTCCTCACAAATCCCAGCTCGTCCTCGCTGTCCTCTCGTGCTGCTCTTGCTCCTCCTGGTTAGGGGCTCATGGTCTCTGTCTGGACCCAGCTCCCCTTAGCAGGGGTCACACCCCTCTCCCTCCCCTGACTCCAGGTCCTGCTGATCCTGAAGCCCCTTTCAGGATCTGCTGAATTGTTTATAAGAGCCCTGCCTTGCTGTCCCTGCTCCTGTCTTGTTGAATTTCTGTGAACCTCTCTTATATTCTGGTGCAGGACTAGTACCCCATTTCACTTCCAAACATCTGATTTTAGCAGCAACCTCAGCATTTTAAGGCCAGCCAGGCTTGTTAAATCTCTCTGTAAACATAAACCCCAAGCAGATCTTTTTAAAAGCCTCTGTAATTCATGCTTTCCATCTGCCTGTCAGACCACATGAAAAGATTCACTCTCTGTTTCTGGTTTCCTTTCCATTTCCCTCTTCCCCCCAGGAGCCTACCCTGCTGTCACAAACCTACTAAAATTTGCACAGATCCTGCCCATCCATTATATTTTCCCAACTAAACAGACAAATACTTTCTGAGAATATGTACGGCATATCTGTAACTATTGATGGGTAATAAGTCTTTGGGTAATCTGCTTTCAGGGGATTTCTATATCTTTTTTTCTGAAATTTATCTAAGGTTTCACTCACTCATTTTTTATCTATTCATGTATTGAGGGGAGAAAAATTAAATTTTTAGAAAAAAACATAACTTTTATATGCTTCACAGCACATTAATAAGATCCAAAACAAGAAAGGAGTGAATATAGAACAGAAAAAAACCTCTCTGAATTCATACTAGCTGCAAGTATAATCACATTGATAACATGCCAAAGGATCCACCCTTACCCCTCATGGATCTGCATTACAGAGCTTCTGTGGGAAGTCAGGAACCAGACTGTATCCCACATCTCTTACAGAAAATTAATCCATAAACCAGCCTATGACAAGATTTTGCTTTTCCAGCCCATCAAAACAAAGCTGTCAGGAAGCAATTCTTTTCCCCCTGTAGTTTAGAGTTTGCAAGGATTTAAGATAAAACCTAAGATAAGATTTTTAGCTCCCACATGCAGGTAAATCCAATACTGCACAAAACAGCATTCCAAACAGAATTATCCCCCAGGCAGGCGTCTCATCATGCCCTTGTCCACCTCTGCCAAATTCACACCTGGAGTGAAGAGGAACATGTGCTTATGCCAGCTTTTGGGTTGAACAGGCCTCAGACCAAGCTTTATTATGGTTAGAAATGTTTACTAAATAGCCAGTTGCAGTTACAGCTATCAGTAATAGCCTGGTCTTTCAGCATTTTCACCTCTCTCGATGTACTTGCTTCCACATGAACAATCAGTGAGTCACTGTAAGAACACCCATCACCTTTTCTACACCAGCAGCCCCTTGCTCAGGCCTTGGCCTGCATTTGAGTGTTTGTGTAATTGAGCTTCCTGACCTCTGCACAGCACCTGATAACACTAAGCTGAAATTTGGGGCTTTCCATATTTTCCTTGAAAATGTAAATCCCATCAGACCACCTTACCCAGCCTGTGCCAAGTATAATCAAGCCTTAAAGGCTCCCTCAGGAAAGGCACGAATATGTAGATATTATATGTATTATTATATTAAAGAATGCACTGCAAGTGACACATTTTCATCTCACTCTTATAACACAGCCACCAAGATCCTATTTTAGTGATATCCTAAATATTTCCACATCTCTTAATACTGCATTCCAGTTCTCCATTAGCTCTTGTGAACCTAAGACCCCGTCAGCCCCTTGCCCTGTTCTGGAATTCACCCCTTCCCTCCTCTCCATCCCTCTTTAGCCTTTAGGCATTATCCAGCACCAGATTTTCTTGCCCAAATACCTTCTCCAGCTATTTCAGCTCACACCGCTGTTCCCCAGGATGAGCCAGCTCATCCCCGCACCCTTTAACCTCTTCCTGCCCTAGGGCAGGTCCCGCATTAGCAGCACCTCCCCCGCAGCAGCACCGCACCCTCCTGCCTCTGCCGCCGCACTCGGTAATTCCCACCAAAGCCAGCAACCGGACACACAATTTAACGGGGATTTCAAGGCCAAGGTGGGCTGCCCGGCTCCCGACCGCCCCTGGGGAAAGGCAGCGGCAGCTCTGGCTGGACATCATCCGCCGCCCCAGCGGTGGCCGTGGCTCCCTGGGTCAGGAGCATCTCTTCCGTGGGTTACTCGATTCCCTAATGACATTGAAATAAGGGGTAGTGGCTGAAAAGGAATAATTTTCAGGTTAAAGTGTATGCTTAAATTCTATCCCTTTTTTGCTTTTCTCCCCCCCCCCCCTCCCCTTCTTCTTTTTTTTTTTTTTTTTTTCTTTTTTTTTTCTTTTTTGCAAGGTGTCTTTTTTTCCTAGAAAGCTCGTTTTGGAAATGGGATACAAACCAGCTTTATGCAGCTTCAGGGTTGTTTATTGTTTTTTGGGGTTTTTTTTTTCCCATGCTTTTTATTTTCCAAAGTTACAACTAACAGCAGGTTTGTGGGGCTTTTTTTGTTTTCTCCTTAATAAAAAGATAGAGAAAAATAAAGGAGAAACTGGAGAGGAGCAGTAATAGGGAGGAATTATCCTTCTGCAACGGTGTATTAGTATTTCTGTCGAAATCCGAGAGATGGAAATCGGAATGGATTTTCGCGTGCCTCAGTCGGTGTTAAAGGCAGCAGAAAACGGTGAAACACTCCGTTCCTCTCCCGCGGTAACTCTGGGTCCCTCTCTCGCTTCCATCTCTGGAGCTCCAGACGTGCCGGGGCTGCCCCGGGCGAGCTGCAGCCCCCGGGGCTCCCTGGAAGCCTCCGCCGGCTCTTCCTGCGGAGCTGTTCCTCCTCGTTTCTTCCACCTGCTTAATCACATTTAAATATATTAAATACGTTCCTATTGTTGTTCTGGCATAAAAGTAATTGCCGCAGTTGCCATGGGGATGTTATGACAGCATGGGGGGGGGGATGCCCGCACCGTGAGAAGAGGCAGAGGTGTCCCCTCTCCGGGGGACGTGGGAAGTTCGTGTGCCTGACACCGGCTGCTCTCCCGCCGATGAGATCAGCCCGGGAGCCACGAGGGAG
>WEIU01014490.1:347904-375841 GCA_013389925.1 Aegithalos caudatus
TTTTCCCCCAAGAAAAGGCAGGAAAGCCATAACACGTTTCTTTTACACTTGGAAAAAAAAAAATCTCAGAGGTATGCCTAGGCACTGAACAGAACCTTCCAGGCTGTAACCATATGGAAATGTGCTATTCACTTGAGTGGAATTCAAGATACATGTCCTAGTCTAAGGTTTGCAAACTTCAAGTGCCTTAAATAACAACAACAACAAATGATGTTCCTTCCTCAGTGAGAAGGGTCCTAGGAGCCTTCTGGAGTACCTGCAGCACAAGAACTGTGCAGCTTTTCACCATAATTTCAGTGTGCTGCTTAATTCACTGAGGGACAGCAGAGTTTGCAAATGTTTACACCATTACCCAATTAACTAACAATATGGCTCCTACATCTGTCAACAAACAAAGCTGTTGTTGCTTTGTTTTAGCTCCTTGGCATTTTCTGTTCATATGGATCGCCATTGTACTTAATTATCACACCACAACCCTTCTGCAGCTTCTACTTTGTTATTTGTGGCTTGTAAATATGTTGTTTACTACGAAGAAAAGAAGCCTTATTAGTGAACACATCTCCTAACAAAAGAAATGGTTTCTCTTGTAAATATATGAAGGATAAGACCTAAGATGCATTCTAACTTACAATATTTTAAAAAAGGATTAGAAACCAAAGAATGATCTATAACAGAGATCAAAGGAGAGAGCTGTAGCCTGCAAAGGTGTATTCAGTGTAGTGTTCTACTGAATCTCATTCACTTATATTTACGTGCATTATCTCATAATGAAAAGTAGAGAATGCCTTTAGATGTGTATCTGTGTGCCTTGTTTCATTACCATTAGTATAAATTCTGGAGCCCACCTCAGAGCTAACACCCTTTGGCTCTGATGCCATTGCATGGTGCTCTTTCCAAAACAGCCTTGCACATAAGTTACACTGTCCCAAAGCCCTACACCTTTATTTATTCTATGTTGTTAGCAATTACACAGAAAATCACTGAAGTACACTAATATATTGAATCTGATTTCATCTGTTCCACCTCTGTGGAATGAACACTTTCTTGTAAGGCTGCAAAATTCACCTTCAGCATTAGTTAAAGGCCTTAGCAAATGCTAAAGGCACATTTTTATCTGTATCTTCAATTCCTACAATAACTGACTTTCTACCAGTTGTAAGCACACACTCTAGCAATCACCTCATGTATGACACTGTGAAACCAGCTGAAAGTATTTTTCAAATCTTTTGTGGGTTTGCTAATGCCTAATACTTTATATTATAATGGAATATGAACTAAAACCTCTTGGAAAGAGACTGTAAAGCATTCCAAGCTTATCCAGTGAGGAGGGTGGCAGAGGAGGGTCTCAGTGTCCAGAAGCTGAGAGTATTACCCAGGTGACAGCAAAATTACTGACATTCAAGCTCACAGAACCCTGTACAATACCATGCAGGTGCATTCAGGGCTGCCCCAAAGCCCTGAACACAGAGAGTGCCCCAGGAGATTTTATCTTTGAGCAAATGACTTTCTGTGCAAACCTTAACACTCCCCTCCCTTCAGGGAAGACTCCTTTGGGCAACATGACCAGAGGTGCTACAGGACTTTATTTCTGCCAGTGTTAGATCTTGCCATTGAGCTGCTTTCACTGAAATAGGTTTAAGCTGATAAACAAAATTTTTATTCCAACCATGGATTCAGTTTTGTGGGACCTCACATTTTGGTGCACTGGAGCTACGGCTTCATCTTTTAAAGAGTTTGTTACACAATCAATGTCGGTTTGGTGCCAGGGAAGTCATAATTTAAATAAGTATTTGTTTAAATGAATTCTGTGGTGATTATTCCTAGCACTAACTAGTTGAAATACTTCTGTGCCACTTAGAAGTTCAAATTATTTATGACTCTGCAAGGCACAAGGTAGCGATGTTAAATCTTATACTCGATTTGTAGGAATGTAGGAGCTGCTTACGCTTCATTCTGAATACAATTAATTGGGTTTTTAGATAAACCAAACTTGAAAACTAAAGCCACTTTTAAAAAACATTTTAATAGATTTTTATAGCAAAGTCTTTTTCCTTCTAGAACAACATCAGAGTTATTTCTGCCTTCACCTTTGCTGACCTATCAGTTCTATGACACACTCACATCCTGAGCAGCTGTACTTTTACCACTTACAAGGTGTGGTTCCTTACCCTCCCTAACTCTGCGGGGAAAAGATAAATACAAAAAAAAATGGCTTAATGCCCAGGAAGGTAATTTAAAAATAAAGAATCAAATACACAATTATTATGACACTTACACAAGCAGTAAATATCACACCCTTCACCTTTCTCTCCACCCTAGGACAAGGATCTGATTCCCAAGTAGCACAGCCTCTATACCACTTACACACGCATGAATACATTTAATGAATCTAACGGACAAAGAGTTCTTTTACTCTCTTTCCTAATCCTCCTAAAGTATAAATGCAATAGAAATTACTTAAAGGCACACCTGGTAAAGTACCAGATCTGTTTAAAAAACTATATTTTTCAGAATGACATACAAACAAATACAGTGAATCCTTTCTACCTATTGAAATATCTCTGGGTTACACAGATAATACGCTCAACTTGAGCAACAAACAAAAGTAGAGTTACTTTATAGAAATATATGCAATTAGATTGGGCTTAGTTGAATAAACTTGGAGATGATTTACATCTGAATTGAAGAAAGCCGTCACAAACAAGGAAAAATATGTCATAGTAAAAGACTTGTAGCCTCGATCCAAGTACAAAGCTTTAATCCAATACATCACACTGACTGTCTTATTTCTCTGAAGAGGTTTTCTCAAAACATATTTCAGATTAAGCATATTTAAAAATACATTTACGAAGCAAAGCAGCAGCTGTTGATAAAACAAAATTGTGATGCTGTATCCCCTACTTTGAGCATGCCTCCCTTTTTTCCCTTGGAAAGCCGTGCAGTGCTCCGAGATGCAGCCAACCTTGACGTAGAGTCTAAGTTTTCATTGCCTCAACATAATTTATATTAAAAAAAAAATTCTGCATAGATTTTAATCAGTGAAGGCTGACTAGCCTCTGTAGCACTACTTGACTTACTTGACAGTTAATTAAGACAGCAACTGTGATCTCCCCTGTTTTCTAAAACATTAAACATAATGACAGGGTGGTGCAAATAGCAAGGATAACCCCAAACTCAGTGTTGCTACATTTGTATAGTGGCACATGGACTATCTGCTGTTTTTTAAAAGTTCTAAATGAAAATCTGATTTTTCAGCTGGAATAAATACCTCATACTGGCAAAACAAAGCTTAAAAATCTGACAAAAACAAATTTTTTTTTTTGTCAAAACTAAATAAAGCCCCAATGTTAATTATGTTTTTAAAAATAGCAGAGTTTTACCCAAATACTACAGCTTTTTAATAGTGAGTAACAAAAGAAATACATCACTGTAGTTTATCCACTTTCCAACAAAAGGCCATAGGAGGGGCTGTACATAACTGGGTAGCTCTGAGGCAGTTCTGTGCCTCTTTTTAGCCAAAGACCAGAAATTTCATTTAGTGAGCAGTACTTGCCCAAAATATAGCCAAAATACATCCAGTTACCAACATCACAGAACATTTGTTTTCTATTTGCTTCCAAGAACTAAGCTCACTTTAAAAAATCACTACAAAAAGGCTGCATCTCCCTCTAGCCTTTCAAACAGCTCATTTTCAATGACAACCATCCGCTCTTTCACTTTGGCAGAAGTGCAAACACTAAAGTATTTCAATTAAGAAAAGCCTCTCTGAATAATGTGACTTTTATTGTTGTGGTGCTAATGGTGCTGAAGTATTACACAAGTTGCCTTGAGAGCAAGAAGGTGGAGTTGGAGTCAGTGGGAGTCACTTGCAGGTCCTGACCTGGACATTAATGGTCCCACAGTGGCAACAACTCTGAGACTGGAGGACTTCAGGTTTTGAGGGAGAGAGAGGTGGTGTAAAGCTCTCCTCAGCTTTTCTGCTTTCCTTCTTTCCGGTTTGAATTCTTTGATTTGTTTAGGAATTCTTTACGCAGTTTCTCAGAAAAAGAGAAGCTGACAGAAAACCCTGGATCTTGCCATCTCCTAACAAAGGAAGAGGAAGAGGAGCTCCACTACCTTCTCTCTCACACTATTTACCTTCATTTTTTTGTTGAGCAGAGAAAGTTTAAGTACTGGCACTTACAGATGAGAACATTTGTATGTCAAGCATCCTTTCTGCTGCACCAGGAAGCAAAACAGTCCATTACTTGTGGGCACTGCTGCCTGTGTGCTTATAGTGAACTAACAATTATTCATGTATTTAATTATTTTTAATTGTGCTAGCTACACAGAAAAAAGATGACATCCCCAGAAATACTACAGCTTTCACTCCGGAGATTCATAAAGAGCTGAAAGGAAGCAAACAGCCACATCCTCTGGAAGTTTGAAAACATACAAAATACATTTAGTGCTCCAAATGAACTGTAAGAACTTTGCTTTGCATACATCCCAGAGGGAAATGGATGCGAACACAGAAGAACGACCCAGGATTGGATTCATGTGCACTTAATTATAATTGCATGAAAAACAATCCAAAAGGATTTTTATCACTAGTTCAAAGGATTAAGATGCTCAGATATCACAATGATATCTACAGTATAACATTGTGATTGGTAGATAGGTAAATGGAATAGAGTGCCTAGGACTGCTTTAGTGATTTAGTCTGATGCATTACTTAGGCAATTACCAAAACAGCAGGAGATCATTAAATTTTCTGGTAACCAGACACAGCAGTCTTAGTATCATCCTAGTACAAAGGCTCTCTATTGGTATTTTATCATTTCATTTTCCTCCTACGTGGGTCAAAAAAAGTCCAAAAAATGGATATTAAACATGAATTCTGGAGAAAAAGTACGAAATATCTTAGCCCCAGTTTATGCTGGGGTAATGTCACATGCAAGAGCAAAGCTCTACAGCTTAACTAAGGCATCTTCCTGCGAACAATAACGCGCCTCCCCTGAAATAAATGTTTTGTAAAATGGGGCAGTGCTGAATAAAAGAGCACTTTGGGTGCGAGGGATGTGCACTGAAGGGCTGTTGGGTGGAATATATTAATCCCATGGCTGGCATTAGTCACTGGGCCAACTAATGAGGATGATTCACGGGGAGCTCGCTCAGCATTGCGCATTCAGCGCCGGGTGAATGCTTGCTTACTCTAAGTGAGCCCCGAGTAAAAGGGCTCATCTGAAATGCACACCTATTTCCTGAAACTGGTTAAACATTCCCTGTATTCAAATAAAGTTGCTGTGAGAGACCAGAAACTATATTTATCTACAGAATGCAATTCTACTTCTTTTCTTACATCTGTGAGATGAGATCTCCATTCAGTGACTTGATACACGAAGGGTTTTATTCCTTCGCTTTGGATTAGTTACTTATGTAAAGACACTGGGTCTGAAAAAAACACATCAAGTCTGTCTTTCCTGGAAGAAAACATTGTGAAAAATCTTTCAGTAATATTTATAGAATTTTTTTTTACTACCTATATGGGAATTTTATTTCCACGAAAGTAAACATCATGTTTCTGGAAGCAAAATATACTTCATGTTCTCCCAGGTGCTGTCTTCACCAGAGCAAGAATGTCACCTACTCTCTTTTTTAGGTGCTGACCAAAAGACTGTGATGGTGTCCTTTGTGAACAACAAACTTGTTAAAAGCAGGAAAATCTGGGAGCTACAAATGCTTCAGTGTCCTTTCCTCTTGCACTCCAGGTCAGTCTTTCCAATCCCTCTGCTGTTGCAAGTCAGGAAGAACGGTCAGAAAGCAGGTTTCAAAACAGGCATGGGAATATGCCAGTCTGGAATGGCCAATTTGCTTAGGCAACTTCTCAGTGTCTTAACTAAACCAAACCTAACTGCTTGAATAAATAAAATAACAACAGATCTTGAAAGGAGAGGAAAGACAAGGGCAGGTAGTATTGACTTAAGGAAAGCTGTAAATGATAGGAGGAGGGACATCTACCTTTGTAGGTGGCTGTGGCCTTGTGTAAACTAGATCAGAGTAATAAGCACATGGCACCAATGACCAGAAAAAAATTAAATTACGTGAATTAAAGAGATGACTACTACTTTGTGTAGTAGGAAAGATAAATACCAGTAACTGAAATGACTGGAAAAATTCCAGGTATCGTGTAATTCTCAAATTTTTTTGAACCTATCAGAAAATAATATTCATTCATCTGAAATCCTCCTCTGCTATAAAACAGATATGCAAGCTACTTTCCTGATTTACATGAAATTACTAAAAATACTATAGGGTGTAGCTGTGACACTGCACAAATCCTTTATCACAATAACATCTTCCATTTTCCTATCAAGATCATGATTAGGGGGAAGAATGTTAGAAGACAAAGATGGTCCTGGACATTTGACTCTTTCATGAATTATTTAGAGAGCTTAAACACGACCTAATGAGTTTAAAAGTTAACTGAAGATAGCAGTTTGCACGGAGTGAAATCCAGAATAATCCTTACAAAGAACAGCTGCCAGAACTCATATACAAAATTGTGAAACTACCTGCCATAACAACATAAGGACCATGCTCCAGCATCACCTTTCTGAGAACATCAGAGGGTAATTCCCTGCTCAGAGGACTCCATACCAAGTGCTGCAGCTAAACTTACTATCCTGTGACATTATTTTCACCACTGTGAGCAGCAAAGAGGATTAATCCTGCCAAATCACAGGAATGAACAATCATATTTCGGTTTGGAGGAATATCTTACTCTATATTCCAAAAAATATGAGTTATCTGGCCCTAAATTTACTGAAATCCTGATCATATCTGATTTAAAATGACATACAATTTGAGTTAAATTTATTTTCTGCCCTTTCAAGGGAGATTTTTTGTTTCTGTTTATTTAAACTGCTGTTGAAATTGGTTAATTAAAAGGATTTAAAAAATCTTAATACTCTAAACAGAGCAAACTGGTTCTGAATTATTAAGCAACATTTTAGATGCATTTAAATAACCTTAAGTGACTAAACTGCCACCTGATCCTAAGCTGTGGCTCAGAAAAATAAAATGTGAAATACTGTAGAAGTCTTGGCTTACCAAGGCTTCCAGATACAGTAAATAAAGAGCTTAAGTCTCTAATACCATGTCTGCAGAAGGCATACTCTCAAATACATAACTAATGCTCCACCTCAAGGAGAAACCAGCAGCAGAAATTATAGCTTGCAATTTTGATTTTTCATGAGAAATTAATAAATTCAGTCTTTCAAATATAGCTTTTAGAAGGAGGAATCATGCCTGGCCCTCCCTTTCTGAAAGACACCATAAAACATTCACAAACATATTAACCCTAGCAGGGCAGCTGAAGCCCAGTTTGGGTAAATTTCTGCATATTCCTCTTATAGTTTCAGCTAGACCTGGTCCACTTCATCTTCTTGCCTAAGTGGGGTAAAATGCCCACCCTGTAGGATGTTAATGGTTTTAGGAAGACTTGTGCACATCAGCAGCACTGAAGTAAGTGAGGAACTGATTATCTGGAGGTCTCCAAAGCACTGGGAAAAGGAGGATCTTGCAGTTGGGAGGTCAAGAGGAGTACCAAAGTCAGAGTTTGGGAAGGCTTTTAAGAGAAAGAGTCTTAAATACTGAACTAGAAGGTTGACTGAGCACACTAATACACACAGAGTAAGCTCCTTTTGTTACAGTTCAATGTGATTTCTGGAAGAAAGGGAACTATAACTCTGAGACCAGCACACACATTTAACAGCACACACTCGCTCCCACAAAGCCTTTGCAGGTGTATTTAAGAAAAATGCCAAGAAATAAAAATACAGCTTTTCACTCCCAAAGATGTGCTTGCCAATGTTTTGAGAGTCTGAGGCACGAGCTTCCTGCTGCCCCAAGCTCACATTTGTGTGGCACACACTGGTGGTACAAGATGTGGTGCTCAGGTACTGAGAGAGGAGCTGGTTAATATCTAATTTCAGCACGGGTAGAAAGAACAACACAGCCAGTGACAAAGACCCAATAACAAGTCACTGCATGTGCTTAACTGCTTTGGAATGTCACTGCTGCTTTAAAATCTACAAGGAGAGTCTGGAAAAGGTTAATCTGTGTATTTACTCATGTGTAGAAGTTTGTATTTACAGTAGGGTTATGATACCAACTTTAAGTTAGCTAAGGATATCTGTGTAAGCAACTGGAACAGAGGACTAAGAACTAATGAATTTTTATTTATGAAAGATGTAAAAACACTTCAACAACACTGTATCAGGACTGATGGCTTTGAACAGCAAGTAAAAATGCTCTAACAAGTTTAGCACAAGAAAATGTTGATCTGGTTGAAGATAATCCTCTTGTTTGGATAAGACAGAAACAGTTTTGGGGTGTGTACGCTCTTGTAAAGCAGATTAGGATAGGAAGAAAACCCACAAACTAACTTTAGAAGACATGTTTTCATCTGACTACAGCAAAACTCCAGAGAAGTAATTCTGATACTTTTGAATACATATTTTCCAAAATGTTATGTATAGTTTAAAAAAAGACATTTTAAATGCTCTTGTTTTCTGGAGCACACGCATCCCAAGTGCTCTGTGCTTGTAGCACAGATTCCTATTCATGTTTGTAGCATACCATACAGAAGAAGGGTCTTGATAACTTAGTGTATTTCTAAGAGACTGCAGACCACAAAGCTCAAGGCAATAAATATATATTTTGACTGTATTTCTTCAAAGCCGTTCAATGATTCCTTATTTTTATTTTTTTTTTAATCTGCCTTTGGAGTTGCACGCTTCCAACTTTCCAAACCTGGGGAACATGACAGATGTCATTTACAGTTCTCAGTGGTTAGCAAACCCCTGGGGAATATTTTTTGTCTGTTGTAGCTCTGGTGGTCACAATGGCAACGGGATTCATACATGGCTGAGTCAATCAGCATGAATCATTTATGTGACTCCTCATACATGGCATTATTAGGTTGGAATCATAGAAAAAAGATGACAGGGTCTTTGCCTTCCACACAACAGACCAATAGCTCCAGACCCTGCCATTAAATTCTCCTTTCTTTGCCTCAGCCTTTTCTCCTGCCAGCTTCACAGATGTACTGACAACACCAGCCTGTTCTAATTTAGTGGTATATTTATTCTTTTCTACTCTTTTTAAAATTTGTTCTTATGTGATTCACCTGATAAATTTTGAGGTGTTTTACAGATGACTATTTCATAATGATGATGATGTGAACAAGTACAGAAACAGCCAGTGTAAAGTGAAAAACAAATGTAAAAATTTAAGAGAAATATACCTGTAGGGTTTTTATATTAAATATATATTACATCAGAAATAAGTCATAGGTGGGGAAGCATGACTTGGAAAATATTTAAAATGCAAAACCCCATTGTTTAGACTGCAAAACACTGTTTTTCTTCTGTCAAGTCCACTGAACCATCAGTAATCCTGGAAACATAGGTGACTTCTAGTCTTTGATTCCACTGGAAATGATACTGCATGCTTAAGGAGTAAAGTTAATTAGTTATTAATGAGATTTCTTAAATGCTACTTTTCAGTCTGACTGATTAGAATTCCCAATACAGGACAAAGTGGAAGAAGAGCTGCAAGCACTGCCATCCTGCTCAGAGCTGTGCCAAAAATGGGTCAGAAACCACATCCACTCACAAGGTTGTATGCTTGGTAAGAATGAGCTCCTCTTCCTTTGGAGTTCTTACAAATAAGATGATAAAGCAAGAGGTATCTGTTACAAACTGCTGTAAAAGTCCATCAGAACCTCACTCCTAGTGAACTTCCCCCAGGGGCAGTGATGGGAAACAAAATGGAAAAGCAATCCAAATTCCTGAACTCCTCTGGTGAACTATGGCCTAACCAGTTGCCTGGAGATGCCTCCAGCAAACGAGACCCCAGCTGGGGCAGAGCTGCCCCACTCCTCTGCAGTGCTCAGGCAGCATGGCCAAAGAGCTGCTGAACTTCACCCAGCACTGCTTGGCTCAGTCCTGATGTCCCTGCAGTGCCCATTCCCTCCACCTTTTTATCCAGGGCCCCTGCAAAGCTGGACTCCTTGACTTTCACCTTTGCTGTAGCAATGACTAAATTAGGAATTAAAGATAATTTGTGCAGAAATTATACACAGAGGTGGATTTTCAAAGAAATTTAGGAGCCAGCACAAAAATGATCTGTTGATTTATCAACAGAATTTAATTGGCTATTGTAAGCAGTGAGCAGTACTGATTCTGAAAATCAGCCACAGCAGGTTCATCATACAATTTCAAGGTAGGAGGTGTAATTATCTACTGGTATGATGTAACAGGTGGACCAAATATTTGCTAGGATGTACTTAACAGTTCATAACTGGGTACTATCTGATGCTGAGCCTTGTCCATAACATACAGTTGCACACAAATGGCAAAACCAGAAAGATCAGAACTACCAGCCTGTAACAGACCTAAACCATGGACCACCAGCAGTGTTGATGGAGCTTCCTTCAAAACAGGACATGAGAAAAGATGGCTCAGTATATTCGAATTTTCATTGAATATGGTCCACAACTATTTCTGAAATGCAGGATTTTTTACAATGTCACTGGAGGCAGGTTTCACAGCTCTGTAGGTAACACCTGACAGCACTGCTCAGCCAGCAGCTGGCTTAGAGCTGGGCAGCACTCAAACACACCCAGGCACACCTTTGACCTTCCATAACACCCCAGCCCATCTAATCTACAGGAGCAAGAAGCAGAGGAATATTCACTCACATCTCTCCTCGGAAAGGTGCCCAGCAGCTTGTACTCCTCCCAAGGATATCCCTTGGAAGCTACAAAATCAAAGACAACCTGCAGCTTGCTGCTGGCCAGGAAACGCCGCTCAAAGAATTCTCCGCTGGGCGTCCGGATGCGGAGTTTGCTGACAGACTCAGTGCTCTCCTCCTTCGGCTCAGGGGGCAAGGACTGCTCCAGAGACAGCCTGATAGCCTGGGGAAGGAAAAACAACCATTTCAGGTTGCAGTGCCAGCAACAGAAGAAAAGGGCAGAAAGCTTTTCTTTTTTATTTCTTCTAGAACTTCGAGATGTGTCGCAGTGCTCCAGAGCCTTTATAGCTCAATGACAAAATAATTTTTATTCACTCCTTAATAACAGCCCACCAGACAACTAATTAAAATAAATCCTTCTTTATAACACATATTATTAGGTCTACAGTTAATGCACGATGGGATACGTAATTTAATCATTTGGCAGAAAGCCTTGGAAAAAAATTGAATGAGAGAATAATTGTCAAGTGGCCAATTGCTTCCTTAAAGGGTATAAATTAAAAGGCAGTAAAAGTATTTCTTTAAAAGCACTTGTCAAATTGCCTTCCTCTTGCAATGGTAATTGACCATTGGCAGTAGACTGGACCCTTAATGGCAGCTCTGAGTGAAAAGAAATATATGCAAGAAATTTACTATAAATAAACTGAAACACTGTTGAAAGATGCAATTAAAAATGCCACGAATGTACATTAGATACACAGAGCACATATAAAAGAAGGAATAATTAAAGACGAAAACTGGAAGAACAGAAATGAGAGCTTGAAGGTTTAAAGCTGGTGGTGGTAGTAGTAGTAGTAGTAGCAAGAAGCTGGTTCCAAGTACAGCTGCACACATTTTCTGCAACAACTTGCATGAAATCAGCCTTCAAATTGCAATGACACTACATGACAGTCATATGTGTATGAATGTCTCCCTGTTAACATTGCTGATGTCAAGATTTTAAGGGCAGGACCCAGGTCTGTGTTCTCTGTCCTCTGTCTCTGCCCCAAAATGTGCCTAAAAGACAATTTTTCAAACTGAAGAGACAGTCAGGCAGGGATTTACCCATTTTCAAGGATTTTTCAGTTTATACAGTTGCTATTTGTGCCTTTGAAAACCCCCCCAAGGTCATTTAGCAAGAGAAACTGATGGAGGGTGATTACACTGCAGGGAAAGGATTGGGCAGAAGCAAGATTATGAAGGCTTTTAAATAGTCTACTTCTTACACACACATCTCTGAGCAAATTATATCTCAGTATAAATATTTATACATAGAACTTGACTTCATTTTTGCTCATCTACTATGAGATTATATTTTAAATAGATTCTATTTTAATTTTCTCCCTCTCCATTCTCAACCACCTGCTTACTATCTTGCTGTTTTGACATTTCCCCACACAGTATAACAACAGATGCTACATTATTTACTGAACTCAATCAATTATATTATAGAAAAATAAACAACAGTAGCTCATTAAGAGCTCCTTCCTTTGTGCAAAGAGTGCATCACTCCCCAAAGTAACCACTCTCCAATGCTTCAACATAAAATGGCAATTTACAATGGATATTCTGTACCAGTAAACCAAGTCAGAAAACAGTGACATGATGGATCACATTAAAAACTCTTGGACCTGAACAAGCAATTTCAGTTTGTTGATAAAAAGATGTTCAGTATGTGAAGAGCTCAATAGTCAGATTTTAAAATACAAACTGAACATAAAGCCACTTCTGTAAGTAAACACTGTTGCAAAACAATTCAGTCCAAGTAATCTGTATACTTGAAAATGGGGAGTGTTAGTAAACATTATTGTTAAAATCCCTTTTGTTCTACTAAGCAAACAGATCCTATTATTTTCATTACTGCACTCGGCATTGAAACAGGGAAGCCCAAGTATATTTTGATAACATGGGCCAGTCTTGCAGCCTTTGCATAAGAAAGCCATTTCCAAAAGGCCAAGGTACCAGAAAAGGTTCAGGAGCAGTTATAATGACACAGAAATAATTACTGTTTCTATGCATGCAATATAACTTAGAAAAGAAAAACATATTTCTTGCTTGAGCCTGAGTGTGAGCTGATTGTGAGCCTGTTCCTGCTACAGAGGATTCATGTTCAGCTGCTATTAACCTCACAGAATTGCCATTTCACAACTAGTCTAGACCCTGAAAGGGACTGCAGGAGCCATCTCTGAGAGGCACTGGGACCTCAGCCTTTATAAAATTGAGAGAATCTACAAAGTAACAGTTTGAGGAACAGCACTCTTCAGAGCACAGGGTTTGCTGTTTAAACACAATTTTCATTCTAAGGAAGATTCCGTAGAAGACTGTTCAGAAATTTTTTAAAATATCACAAATCCAAATTTCAAAATTCTGAATTTTATTTTCTTAATTTTTTAAATAAGTGGATTGTCTCCCAAATTAAATTTGGCAAATTGTTTAATCAGAATTGCAGGTAGGCCTTGTGCTACTTCCTGGAAAAAACGAAAGGGCTTCATGTTTTTAAAAGGAGTGGCTGCAGAGAACAGGTTAGAGCTTCCCAAAGATTCCAGCATTTCTGGAGTTATTTCACAGATCTCCTGTGAGCAGGTCCATCTAATATCTGGCTGTATTTGAGACCCAGATGATAAAATAGAAAAGCTGTTAAACAGTAGATGAAAATTATTTAGCTGCACTTTGTTTCACAGATATATAGTAAGAAATCAATAATAGTAAAGAAAACTGATGACATTAAAAGTATGCTTTGAATTGAAGTTGCAGTGTGTGTTGAATGACAGTTTCAGTGCTCATAAGCTTTATGAATTAAAAAAGTTATCAGAAAAGGTAAAACATCCCACCTCACGTTCTTCTTCCTGTTCTTTCCGAATTTGTTCTAGGCGAAACTGCTCGGCCATTTCTCTCTCTTGTGCTTCCCTCTAACAAACACAAAGGGCAATCCCACATAAACATGAGATAAATACAGATGCAAAGAAATTTCTCAACATTTCCAGAGAAATTAATACAAGAGAGAGGATATTTGTTAAGCAATCTTTTCCTGCCATTCCTTTCCCAAATTCTATTATTAAATGAAGCCAGGACAGGTTCAGCTAAAAGATGTAGTCAAGTCTAATCCTAGTGACTTTATCTGGTGCCACTTTACAACACTGAGAACTTTATGGTTCAGAGCACAGCTGAAGGCAGGCAGTGCTCTGCACCACAGAGCATTCCCAAACTCCAAAGGGTTCCCATCCCATGGGGTCCCTCCCCCTGCACACACCTTGGCTCTGTCAGCCTCCAGCGAGATGCGGTACGCTTCGTCCTGCTCTCTTTTCACATTTTCTCTGGCTTCACGTTCATCCTAAAGGTAAAAAAAAGAAAAAAATTTTAAAAAAAATCAAACTGTGGACCAGTATGATAAATATCTTTATGTTCACCAGCACTCTTTAATCCCAGTGTCTTCAACATCACCCGACTACTGCTATGATAAACATGTTCAGAGATGCCTCAAGGGTGACTGTGGCTGTAGAAATTCTGGCTACCTGAAGCTTTGATTCAGTTGCCAGGTAAGGGAATGGTGTGTGCAAGCCCTGGGGGCTGGATGTGGCAGCCAGGCTCTGCACTTAGGGCCATGGCAGGCACAGAGACCTGGGAGGAGCAGCCTCCAGGGGAGGGATGTGACAACAGAACTGGCTGAGGTGAGTAGTGGTTCAGCCTCAGCAGCTTATGCAGGAGGCTTCAGCCTGAGACCATGGGAAGCAGGATACTGAAAGGGAGATACCTGGTTAGCTTATGGTGAGAAGAATGTAGCCATGGGAGTTGGCATGTTAATGGAACTATTCCATAATAGGCCATGTTTCTAATTCTGGTTCTCAGTTGGTTCAGGACCCATCACATATAAGGCCATGTTCCTGTTCCACATTTAGGATTGGACCCTTACCATCAGATACCCTTATATATTGTTAAGTTGGCCACACCCCTTGGTCTTTGGATGTTGTCCCTCAGATTGTCATTTGTGTGTTTATTATTTTCACTAATGAAGTTCTTTATTTTTTGAGCAACTCCATCATTCCCATCCCTCTATTTTTGCCACTCTCATCCAGCTGGACAAGACTCAGAGTGGCAGTGATCTGGACTGAGATAGAGGGGTCACTGCAGGGGGGTATGGGATGGAGCTGGGGGGATTTCCCTCCTGCACCCAACAGCTTGGATAGTTTTGGAACAGGAAAGCGTGGTTTAGATGCTGAGGCTGGATTCTCATTTGCTCTCTACTCAGAATGACCATGGGTAATGATTAGTCCTGACAGAGAAGCCCAAACCCAGGTCTTTCCTGGATCAAAAATCCCTCAGCAGGGTCCATCCAGGGTCATGACTATCAAACACCAGCCAGAAGCCTCAATTCACAGTGCTGAATATTATACAAAGATGGGAGAGTAGCAGGTCCTGCTCTGAAGTATCTCAAATGGAGAGATGCAGGCAAGCAAGGAACAGGAAAAATCACAGCACAAAAAAATAAAGGTTTACTAAAAACACGAATGACAAAGCGAGGCATCATCCCCACAGTGGAGGATCAGAGTGGATATCCCCAAAAGCTGGAAGAACTGCACTGGGGTGATGTCAAATAAAACAAAATGTACAATCAATAGCTTCATACTCTGCCTCTGAAGCAGAGACAGTGGCTGCTCCCCTGTGCTTACTCATCTTACATCTCATAATCCCCCCAGAGCCCTGCAGAGGATGCACTGGTCCCTACAAAAATCAATAGGATTTAGCTGTGAGGCTGCTGGTGGGCTCAGCAGGGTCTCCCCTGCAGTTATAAGTAACACAGCACTTGCACTGGGGCAATCTGTCCCGTGTTTCACTGAAATTAAAGTCTACTACCTACTGCTTCTTGAAGAATTATGTAATCTTCCCATTCAGCTGCAACATTTATTCCACAGAAAAGAATCATTTTGCTAAGTGATCAATTTCCTCCTCAAAACATCATTATTTGGCAAAAACTCAATTCTGTAATTATCACAACATACAAACATGTCAAGATGTTCCCCAAAAAAACCTCAAACATCTCAGGGGTTAAATCTCTACAGCAGAATGCAAACCCAGTAGGAAAGGATGAACTGCAGGGAAAAATATACAATTTCCACTTGGAAAGTAGAAAACTTTCCAAGTGGAAGTTGCATAATTAACTAACAAAATCTTTTCAGAGCAAAATCTTCCTTATAGAAACAGGATCCAAAGTTGTTCTACAATCAGTGTGGCCTGAACTTCATTCCAAGATTTAGAAACCATCACTTTATTCAGCAGAGCCAAAACATGAGTAGAAGTAATTCTTGCAAAATGTAAAGAAGGACAATAACCACCAAATAACCTTTACCCTTCCTGGTTACTGTGGACATTGGTAAGTTTCAGGAACTTGAACCTGACAGCAAAAACTACCCTACATGAATATTCCATTTTTGAGGCAAGGGGGCATTGAAATCATTTAACAGCTCCCATGTTTTTATGCTTTCCCAATATGAGGAAAGCTTGTTGAATACACAGAGGTTTTTCCAACTCTTCTCTCAGATGGAACATAACAGTAAAGAAAAAAAATTTGTGCTATTTATACTGAGACTTTTCATAAACATACTGAAAATTTATCTTAGAATAGTGAGAACCCAAATAACCTTTCCAAATCAGCTCACTAAAAGAAGATGACTTCAGGTTGTTTGCCAGAGGACAAGCCTTTAAAAAATATTTAGAATTATTTCAAAGAGAACCTATTCAACTTTCATATTTTTTGACTCCATGTATGACACCTAACTCCACCTAACACACTGAATTTCAAAGGTCACACAAGTCCAGTAATGCCTGAAAAACTCTGAAAGATTAGCTACAACTACTGCAACTATGGGCTCTTCTCCATCAAAGATTGCTAGCAATTAAGATAGAGTTACTGTAGTTTATAAAAAAATAAAATTAAAAAAAAATACTGATGCTATAGATTCTAGAACTAGAAATGAAACATGAGTTCCAGGCATTAAATAAAGCTAAAATTCTTTCTTCCCTATTCATTGCAGTTATCATCATCCTAGAAGTGGATTATGAAAAAGATGTCAGGAATGTGAAGAATTACCATGCATGACTGCCTGGTCCTCATAGAAATATGTGAGCCACATCTAAAAGTAAATGACTGTGCCACTGAGCCCTACACCTCATTGAAATAATACTGTTCCTACTGAAACAGACCTTAAAAACAAACCTGGGATCCAGAGTTCTCTGGGTAAGCAGCAGATGTAATCCCATGAATGCCTCTTTGTACCTACTTCTGTGTTAATACTTCTGTTTGCTAATTCTGCTCACACTTAACAGGAAGCAACTCCTCCACAGATTTTACGGCTAAATTGTGGTATTGTTCGGTTCAGAGTTACACCTTGGACAAATTTTAAACATTAGATGAAGCAGTTCTCCCTTTTGTAATGCAGTTTCTCACTTTAGCCCATCTCTTCCTCTAGAGAAGAATGAGGATGCCTCAAGTTCACCAGAAAGCAACAACAGAAAACTCACACCATGAGAGGAAAAGCGGAAGAAAATATTTTGCAGAGAATCTTCCACTGCACTAACAAAAAACAAGTCAAGAATAGTCATGCCACTAATAAAAAATTCAGAAGTGTTACCCATCAATAAAATTTGAGGCAGCTGACAACTTTCCTGTTAGACCCTACATAAATTGCAGTCAGTATTGACTGAACATCACTAAATGCATCTCCACAGTGCTTTTGCAATGAAGGCAGAACTGGCACCTTCCCTATTCAAGAAATCAAATTTAAACAGACATGGCTTATCCTGGGTCACTTAAAAAGCCTTCATCAGAAACAGGACTTATACAGCATTTGTGAATTCCACAGCAGTGACTGGAGGCTGGTGTGAATGTAAACCATGCACATCCCAAGGATTTGGGGCTTGAGACAAGGGGACAACACTCCTTTGCACCTAAAAAGGGGAGAAGTCACAGATTTCTGCTTTCCTATGTTGACAATGAGACAATGGGAGAACATACATTCAATGGAAGGTTGGAAATTTGAAAAAAAGAATTGCCTTTATTCACAGAATGTATTCTTCAGCTATGACTTTTCTTTGCTATTCTGCTTCTTAGAGATGCAATCAACCCAAAAATATCAAACACGTATGAGATAGCTACAACTGACCAGAGAAAACCCGAGTAATATCCACTGCACCAAGACTAAGAAAAATTGACAGATAAGATTAAGAAGAAATTTAGGATAACTCTCTCATATAATTATTTTGTAAACTATTTGTTGAAGTTAATCCTGAAATACCTAGTGACAGGCATTTTCAGATGCAGGATGATGGACAAAGAAGGGTTCTTAATTGAACTTAGGACAGCAGATTCTACAAGTTAAAAATATTCAGCTTTATGAATGGGATTTTTTGATGGAAAAGTCAGCATTGGCCCTTTTTCTTCTATTTATTTTTGTCATTTCTGAAAGTAGGATTTAGTGATTTAACCCCAGGAATCAGCTTTGCACCTGATTTGTCTCAGGGAGCTGTGTTATATTATTCCCCACTGCCCCTTGGGATAAGTTTTACTGTGAAGTAAAATCAAACGAGACAGAACTTGAAAAGACAACCAGGAGCAGAAGACACTTGTCAGAGCACCAGTGAGTAAAGGGCTATTGCAAGAAAGAAAGAAAGAAAAAGTGTATTTACAAATGCTGAATGCCTATCTGAAAGACAGTTGATTTCACTGAACCACTCCTGAAATTAAAATCTGCAAATGCTTAAGGCAATTCATGGGAGCGTTAAAGAGAAACACCCCTTTGTCCAAACAAACCATTGCAAGAAAGGCATTAATTTGACTCACTAAGATGACAGACTTGCACATTGTATAACTTAAACATACGTGATGGGGAATATATGGAAGGAAAAAGTGTACACAGAGTGTGTTGGGTGTATGGGAACGATAAGGAAAAAGCAAGTGGGCATTTTAGCGGTGGCAGAACCATGGGAAGAGGCAGGATGGGGCAGGGTGAGGGGCAGAACAGCACAGAACCACCACAGGCTCCTGCCTGTCCACACTGAAGACTGAAAGCTCAGTTCCAGATACTGATTTTTGGGAATTAACTCAAGTGACAAGAAGAAAACCAAGCCCAAGACCTTCAAGGAGTGCTGCAGTGCCTTTCTGTGGGAAAAGAGCCAGCCAGTCCTGATACATCTGCCCAGCTGGGCTGAATATTCACTGACTGGAGCCATCAACATGTACAGACTAAAAATAACTGGGACTAAAGATATTTTATCTCCTTTCTTTCTTTCCAAAGCTCTAACCATGCTGTAAACTCTTGAGGGCAGCACTTGCACCTGCCGGGGTGTGTGTGGCCAAGTGCTCAATGGGAAGCCCATCGTTTGGGCTGCTATCATATTACAAACACAAAATGGGAAAAATTCAATCAAATAAATTTTGATTACTGTAGTTTAATTAGTTATAACTAGTAATAATTAGTAAATGTGCTAATTAGATTTTTGAGGGGTTAAATGCCAATCTTTGCTAGATGGCTGTCATCACCATAATGCTTTTGCGCTTTGGAATTTAATGAATTTCGTGTGTTCTCATAATCTCTTGTTGTGCAAATACTATACACCATGATACACATAACAGTGTTAGATGGAACACAGATTATCCAAGGTATTCAGATGCCTGATTTCTACTGATTTACATGGGAGCCTCAGTCCCTGGCAGAAATTTCAGAGGTCTGTTGCAGAGCTGATGGAAGCACTCCCCCTACATTTGACAGCCATGAGGCAGAAAAGGAGGAAAAGACATGGTGATACCAGGCTTCTCACAGCACAGTTACGAAAATATCACTTGGCCACTAAAGCTCCAAAGCACTGTGGCAGGGGAAAGAGGAAAAAGAATTTATGCTGCTGTTTTGGATCTTCGGTTTTCCTTCATGTGTTTTTTAAATTCGCATCCAGATATTAGTAAGGAAGGAGCTATGTTTTCCTCAAGCTCTAGAAGTATCTAGGAAAGAGATGTCACCTAAGAACAGAAGGAAAGGTAGTGACTCTGCAGGTCTACAGTTTTCTACAGCTTATCTTCAGTCAGAGTCTGTTTTCAGCAGTTTTTCCAGTTTAAAAATTCTTAAGTGTCTCTCTTTTACACTACAGACCAGTGTGCTGGCAGACAGTTTAAAGTGGATGAAAAGTTTTAATTGGTATTTGTAAAAATAAGAAGGTGTCTGAAGCAACTGTGGGTATTAGAATTCCACCTTGAAATGTAATCCAAGAGCAGGAGTGCCAGTGTTGCATAACGACAAAAATAAACACGACCAGAGACCTACTGTTACTTAAATGTGGACAAGTTGGACCAGCTGTGTAACAATCAATGCTTCTACAGGAATAAATGTTGACAGCAAAAATAAAAAATGCATTACTGAGGCATCATCAAATGAGCCCTGTCATTACATGGAAACTCCGCCTTGTATAAGCTTGTCAAAAAGTGTTACTGTAATCCTTTGAGAAGCCTCCTCCTCAGGCAATGAAGAAAAAATGTTGAGGATCGGCCCAGAACAGGTGTGTTGTGCTGTAATGCCAGGATTTAATCACAGATCTCTTCACATTAATCTCACAAAGGAACTAACTCGGATCTATTCGGGCCCATCACGCCACACTGAGATGATTATTTAACTGTCCAATTAAAGCAAGCAAGCTCACAGGGTGTTTAAAAATGGACATTCCAGGGCGTAGAATATTTTACAACTATTATTTGTTTTCCTAAGCCCAGCACCAGGCATTGACACTTAAGAGGAACTGATACTCAAGAGGAACTGATACTACATGCTCTTTTCAAAGTCAGCACCCGAAAAATCTCAGCGCACACCTTGATTAACAGTGGCAGAGGCTGGTTTTCCCTGCTCTGAGATATCTCCTCCTGCTCACAGGAGAAACTCTTTAATTACATTTATTCCCTCTCTGCAAAACCCCCCAGGCCCACTGCCTGAGCAGTAACTGAGGTGTCAACTCCTGCAGTGGTGACCAAGGGAGCAATCATGGTTAGAAAAAGAAAGTATGTCCATCAGATGCATGAAATCGTTAGTGCAGCTGCAGAACAACTCTGCATACACAGCATGAGGTTGGACTTCAGTCCCCAGACCTGACTGCACTGGGAAAGGTGGGACTGTCCTGGACACGTGGCTTCACTGGTGATGGTCCCTGAACACAGAACTGAATTATCCATTGGCCACTTCTTATCAGAAGAGCCACGTGAGCACATCAGTGTGCTGCTAATTCAATTTTTTTATTTGTGGCTTGTTCTTACAGCAATTTTAGGAGAGAAATTATAAAAACAGATAGCAGGACACCTAGACCATGTATAGACAATGGCACATCAACAGCAGGGTCCAAAAGAGGCAGAAGGTTTCCAAAATGTCATCTTGTCAACACAGCAACAGCTCATGATTGACCCAGAACCCTGGAGAGTCAGGGAAAAGAATGGGACAGCAAGTTGATCTCCCTTTAAGAAAACCTGGGAGAGAAAACAGGTGCAGAAGTCACACACCAGGACAGACATGTTGGGTTACTATGAGTGCATCCCAGTGTTTTTAAGGTATTTCTTTGGAGATTATGTAGAAAAAGCTTAATGGAGTACAACACACAGATCTAAAAATTAAATCCAACTGCTTGTTAAGTGATGGTATTTTAGCACTTGACACTAAAAAAATATGCCCCCAAGAGATTTGCCCCATTAAAATGCTATGAGGCTAAACTGGTAAATTTTACCAATACATGGGTAAGAAAGCACAGGATTTAGCTAAACATATTATTATTACCACCAGCTAATGAGGTGGCTCATGTCACTCAGGTGAGGTAAGTTGGCCACGCTGTTCTCAGCATCCCACCTACACCCTCAGCTCAGTGACAGGGAGCTGCCTGTAGCTACAGCCAACATCAGCTGAACACCTGGACCAGCAGCTGGAGTGGTACCAGTCCTCCTGTACCCACATAACCATCAGAGGGCACTGCAAAACATGCTGTGCCAAACGGGATTATGCAATGGCTGTGCTGGAAGCTTTCATGTGCATGAGAATTTCAGCTGCATAAACTCACTCATTACTGACTTCATGCTGTCATTTACAAATGTTTCCAGTTCTGGTTCTCTCTCACACACATTTCTGTTTACAGCAATGCTACACTTGATGACTTCTCTTTTTAAAGCACAAAGGATTTTCTGCTTATCTTCTTGTGGTTTTACGTTGACTTATTGTTGCTATTAAGAAAACAGTAACAGAAACCGGACTCTGTATCCTGTTTGCTATTGTAATATTTGGGAAAAAATTGCACCAACTGCAGTAAGATCTTAAGAAAGAAAAGGTGTTGATGTTTGAACACTTGAAGTTGTCAAGTACAAGGCTTACAAGAAAGCTACATGTTATGTAGCTAACCACAAAAAGGCAGTATTTTGTTTTCAGGCTGAAGCCCTCTATTGAGTACAGACTGCTTGTCAAATACTCCCTTCTCTGGAATAGTAATTTCATAAAGCAAGGTTATTTTTTGTTTTGAAAACTTCCTGCTTCAAAGGCAGAAGTGTCTGAGATCACCTTGTCAGTGTGCTTGTAATGAGTGTAGCCAAGAAGAAAGTAAATATCCTATTTGTGCATAGATCCCATAGTGTCTGGAAAGCTGCCTCCAAAGTTTATGAAATTTTCCATCAGTTTTCTGAATGTCAAAGTATGTTGGAAAAAGCTCCTGTTGGGGAAGAAATGTCACTGATGCTTTCAGTGACAGAAAAACAAACACTAGACTAATGACAAAAAAACAAAAGAAGACTTGGACAAAGGTAGATTTTGGAGATATGTATAAATACCAATTTTCCGTTCTCCCTGGATAGGTAGAGCACTTGGGGAAAGAAGGCAGGAGACAACAACCCCATGTGGGGACTGGACTGTCACTGTCACTGCTCTTGGCCATCCAGTGAAGGACGAAGAGCAGCCCAGTCTGGTGTCTTGTTCCTCACTCTGTTCCAATCCTATCACTTCTAGATTCTTCTCCTGTCACTTGTTTGCTCTTATTTCTCTTACTTTAGATGCTTTTGTTCCCCTCAGTTCTCTTCCTTTTTATCAGCTTTTACAGTTTTTTAATTCTGAACCTCTCCTGGAGCTTATCTGTGATGTAAATTTCACCTTTTTACTAAAGCATTAAAAAAAACTCCCATACTCAACATACTCCTGTTAAAATGCAATTAAAAAATCAGCTATATTGTACCTTGGATTTTTGTTGTAATCCTCATATTTAAATTAGTGTTCAGTATTAACAAAATTAAAGTCAATTTCTTTACCAATGAACTACAGGTAGCATAAATAAGGAAGAATAAGTGAATGACAGATATTGTGCAGATAATGTGCCTTCATATTATAGTCAGTAAATCTTGTACTAATGAGATACAAGATTTAAATGTGAAGAATGTGTTTAGTGAATTATTGTCAATCAATGTCTATACAATAGAATAAGAATAATTTTGAATGGCAACACACCTATTATTATAAATTCCTAAGTACTTCATTACTTCCAAATGTCACTCTCAATTTATAGAGTAACAGATAAAGATCTTTCAGCTGTGTAACTCACTGTGTCTGCTTCTGTGTAATTGAAAAACTTGTTTTGAGAAGTCTTGTCATCATTTATGCATTCTGCATCATTCTGAATGCTGGTTCAGTACTGATGTACTGGTTAAATTTGGTTTCAGCCCCCTTTTAAACAGACACATTAAAGACACATTAATTTTTTTTGTTTGTTTTCTACCTACGACTTGGAGCTGGTCAGTGGCAAAAAATCTGATTATTTTCCTTGTATGAGCATATTAAGCTCTATAATATCACAACATTGTAAACAGTCACTGGGGACTAATGTTCAGTAAAAAGAAAGAAACTGGAATGACAAGACCAAAACTGAGGAGTTGTTCTGAGAGACCCAAATACACAAAGGAGACTTTACCTTTTTAATTTCTGACAATGGAAGAGGCACTAAAACACACCATACCCAACTCCACTTGCTAAAGAAACCTCAGGCTCATTTTCATTCCCAGTGATTAGTGGAAGTCAGGAGGTATCTGCAGCAACTTCCAGTGCTCACCTCATCCTTTATGTCTTCCTGCTGCTGGGCACTGAAGATCTCCATCGCAGCCATCAGCCTCATCATTAGCTCATCCACCGTTGTGTTACCTAGCAACAAAGGAAGATAGCTGAACTTCATTTCATTAAAGTTATTAAACAAAAAAGAAGTCATTTTAGAATTAATCCAGAAGAAATAGGCAGACTAAAAAAAACTAAAAAAAGAAAAAAAAAAAAAAAGAAAAAAAAGACAAGAGTAGAAAATGCAAATATCTCAGTAGAATGCTTTCAGTTCACTTTTTTACTGAAAACTCAAAATTGTTTTTACAAAGGTTGATCGCAGGTTAAAATTTCAGGTGGTGCAAATCTGAACAATTGCTTTTATGCTTGCATAAATTAACTCTATTTTGTCTTTTAGTCACTGATGTTAAAGGAAAGCAATAGATCTAGGATTCCTTTATGTGAAATCAATTTTACAGTTTTAGAATTCCCAGGGAGACCGAAGCAACTGCCTAGTCAGGCAACAAGAGGTAGGATGTTGGCAGCAGCATCCAAGTGGATTGGTATAAAACAATGGAAAAACCCATAATACAATGACTGAATGGATGTCTGTGCACATTTTATTTCCATATAGACAGTGATAAAACTTCAAATACCATATTTTCTTCAGTCTATTTACTTCTCAAAAAATTTGCAACATTAGTGAAGTGGAATATTATGTCATCCATGTGTGTATGATGAAATAGAACACATACATGGGAAAAGAGATACCCCTCCATGTTTTCCTTCCAGCATGCTTCCAGTCTTCATACAGACTGAAAGACTACTTTAATTTCCTACTAAGTTGCGTTCTTTGGTTTCTCTTTCTAAACTGAAGACCAGACTACCCATTAAAGCCACTAAAAGGTCTTAAACCATGAGAAATGGTCAAAAACTATAAAGTCTTAACATCTGCCAGCCTAAACAGCTGTTGGACCCCAGCAGAACAAGTACCACTAAAGAAAACAAGACTGTCCCCATAGTTTCCAACCCCAGGAAAAAAAAAATCAAAAGCAAACTTAGACAGTCTGCATTTCAATAAACGCCACTGGGGTCTTAGGTTTCTATATAGTTGTATCTCTTCTGTCAACATGCCTTCTCACCCAGCCCTGAAAGGCTCTCATTGTTCCCATTTCTAACATTTGCTACCTTAGGCAGAAAATGTTATCCCACATGCTACAACACACAGGACTTCAGAGACTACCATTCATTGAGGCAGTATTGTTAAAAGATACCAGTGTCCCCATTCCTGGGAAAAGAACAAGCAGAGATTGTGGGATTTTTGTTAAAGGATAAATTTAAGTAAGGCTACAATGGATGATCATTTTAGTTTAATGCAAAAGATTGCAGAAAACCTGACAAATCATTAAAATTTAATGCATGCAATTAAATAATCTGGATTACTTTTTAATATAAAGATGCATTGCATTATGACTTTGAACTGTTGCAAAAGCAGTTAAGTAATTTAGTCAGTAGCATCACCAGTGGGATGGCAAAGGTTCTGAACTGTACTGCAGAATCAGAAAACTAAGCTATTTATAAGACTATTTTTATGAAAGAACCTATGAAACAGGTTTTATAAGTTACAGGCATCCACACTACAAATTAGTGTTGTGCTGTACCTTGCATTGAGGAGGCAAAATCCATGCAAAAATTAACCATTTTGTCCACAGGAAGGAACACTGCAGATTCCTCAAGAAAATTATTAATCCCAGATGCAGAAAGAAACACCAATGCTTGTCTGCAAAAGGCAGCATTTCCTGAGGCTGAATTTTCTCAGGAAAACGAGATTACAATAAAGATTGCTAGATATAAGCAATATAAAAATGAGGACACAGTGTCATGAAGACAAACTTGTGGAGAAAGCAGAAGAAATGAGAGCCAGCCATTCTTTGATGTGCTCTAATTTGAAGAGTTACTGAGAACAGCAGTCAGAGGGCAACACTCCACATCTAAGTGATCTTGCTGTCAGTGAAATCAGAGGAATGGTTACACCAGAAAGAACTGCTCATGTAAAACAGAAACCTTAATTTATGTGAGATTATATTAGGAACTTAAATCCTGATCTGATGTGGGTGTCTCGATGCTGCAGGCAGGTCTGAAAAAGCAACTCATGTCCAAATATTAGCAACAGGAGCCCAGGTATTAACAAGGAACTACACACAAAGAACCAAATGCATTCTGGCACTATGCAAAATTGCAGCCAAGATCTTTTGGAAATCAGGAATGTATCTGGATATCCAGCAGGAAAACAGTGTAGCTCCTTATTTAGGAAATTAATCTTCTGTTAAAAAAAAAAAAAAAAGTAAACTGTAATTCTACTACAGTCATGGCAACTCCAGTCTCTAACACCATGCTAATTAATACATTTATGAGTAGTAGATAATTATACTCTGGCAATCTAAAGTGTTTTTTGTGTAATAAATTAATATTCTAGTCATCTTAAAAGAGAAACAGTTAGCAAAGACCTCTTATAACAGTTTTGATACTCACATATGGAATATTTGTAATATAAAGAACTGTACCTTGTATTACATTCAACACTTCATTAGATGATCGTTTTCCCATAATAATAAGGAAAAGTGGAAACTGGTCTGTCTTCTGAGTTCGAATTGTTTGGGCTACAACACTCCCAAAATGTCTAGTGCACATCGTCAGAAACCTTGTGGGGGAAAAAAAACAGTCAATATTGTTGAGGAATTTTTGAAGTTAAGTTAAAAAAAAAAAAAAAGTTAAATTCAGCTGTTTAACTGCATGTTACCTACTGTTTAACATGTTCTGCATTCAGTTCTAGACCTCTTTATCTCTTTTTATGACTAAATTATAATATTTACAAACATGATAGGGTCCAGGTTGTCTAAAATTAAAGCAATTAATGACTGCTTGAGACAGTGATTTATTTAATGGAGAATTCAATTTCCTGTTACACTATATGAAGACTGTAATTCAAAACTACCCCCCAAAATAATCATGCTGAATTAATTGTTTAAAACTTCTAAAGAGAAACTAAGTAGAGAAACAATGTAATAAACATGAAGTAAAAAAAAAAGTACATCTCATACAAAAGCATAATTTAATAATGAAAGATCAAGAAATTGGTTTTATCAGTCACAGAATTAAAACATGGTACTTCAGAATTGTATTTTCTTTTGTACGAGTGCCCTGCCAGTGACATACTTAGCAGTGTGGTCTAAAAAACAATAATTCTAAGCTTTTGACCAAAAAAAGCTCTTAGATATTAGCATACAGAAGTCTAACATTAGTATTCTTAACACGATCTTGAATAAATGAAAAAACTGATAAAGCTTTTCTCTTCCATTAAAGGACTGTTTGAAATTAGCATTTCTTTCAAGAGAAAAGGGTAGCTTATGATATGTTTTCAGATCTGATGGTAAAAAGTAAATGTCATAATAATAATGAATTATGAAAGACCAAATGCAAATATAGAATGCTTTAATAAGATCCAATTTAATAAAGTCTGTAAAAATAATGGACTTTTAATAACACAGGTCACAAAAGGCAAAACAGTGGAAATTCTGAGGACTAGCCACTGGTACAGGCTTATTAATTCTTAATTATGTTCATGAAAGGCAACTTAAATCGTGTGTTTTCTTATGCCTTATGATAATATTTTAGGTAACAACTACTTTGAAATGTATGCTCTAACTGAAGAGCAAAGTCCCGTTGTCACATGCATTAGAAGCAAAATCTATTTGAAAAGACAAACTGCATTAAAATGTCAAGTGCTCCAAGTAATTTCTTCTTAAAGATACTGAAAAGATTCAAAATTGTGATTTTTTTAATCAATACATATTTTGTATCCAATACAGTGGCTAAAAATAGCTAAGCCTGACAAGTAGAGCATTGGGCTTATTTGAGGCACCTGAAGTACTAAAACTCTCCTCAGAGAGAATTTGTCTTTGTCTGTAGTTGGATGGGAGGCAATGGGTGGTGGTGGCAAGCGAGTATTTCAAAGCCATGAAGTCCTACTCCTTGATTATTTGTATTTTTCCACTCAGAACAATCCCACACACACACACACACAA
>WEIU01014490.1:375869-386700 GCA_013389925.1 Aegithalos caudatus
AAAAAAAAAGGCATCAAAAAAGCTGAACAAACTCTGCTGTATCAGAAACAGCAACATGGACATGTAACATCTGGCAAGGATAGAACAGCATCTGTAAAGTCTGGACATACAAACTCTTCAGATAAATAATGGTTTTTGATGTTTGCATTTCAAGGTGGGAACAGGTAAGTGAAATGTTGGCCTCACAGAAGTCAGTGGTGATCTTCCACAGCAAAATAACTTATGTGAGTTCAAGGTTTCACTCCTGGAAGCAATAAAGACAGTGGACAATTGAACTGAATGCCTGAGACTTGTGTATTAAAACTGTTTAACAGTCTTCAACACACCACAGAAGAAAAGCACTCAAGTTTCATGGAAAAACAAAATATTTAACTGAAAAAAGTGCTGTAGAGAATAATGCTAGAAGGAACAACACTAATGAGACTCCTACAGTACTAGTCAAAGGTGCCGGTTTGTTATCTTTTAAGTATATTTTGTATTTAGTTAACCAGTAACTCAGTCCCCAAATATACTTTTACACTTGTCTTCTGAACTAAAAAGTAGTAAAGCCAACAAGAACCTGGAAGTGGTCAAACACTGGAACACTGAACAGAGAGGCAGCAGCAATGCCCAAAACTGCCACCGTACAAAACTGCCCTGTTCACCAGTGGCCACTCAGCTCTTTGCCAGGTCAATGGCAATTAGTCTTAACTCATCCTTTCTTTTTATTAGATGGGTAGGAATTCAATTTTCATTAATGATTTTTTCCCCTTTTCTGCCTTTACTGATTTTGTATTTGTAGAACTTTTTACTTTCAGATCCATAACCAGGAAAAAAAACCCCTTCCCTTCTGTGCTAATATTTACAGTCAGAAGTGAGCAGGACCAAAACAACTTGGTGCAATAACCAGTATCTTACTCTGTACATAATTTACAAGGGATTTTCTTACTTTCATCTAAATAGAAGTGTGCCAGATCTCTCAGTGGCATCTCCAGAGCTGCCAAAAAAGTGCCTGTGGAGTCCATCAAAGAGACAGATGTCCCTCCAGGGAAAAGGGCTTTCCACAGCATTGGATTACTGTGATCTCCAACCAACAGTGGAAATAGAGGAATGCTGCCAGAAAGGGAGGGCAAACAGCACACTACTACTCCATTTATTTTGAAATCACAAAAATATTCCATCAGGGAGTAGGAGAACGGCAAAAAAGCATTTTATGAAGGAAAAATTCATTTAAAAATAATCTCAAAAGTTATAAGAAAAAAGTTCCTCAAGAAAAGTAACAGTTCTGGCAGGCAGCACTATCTCTTTCATGACTCAGTAGCAATAAAACCAGCAGTTACAGCTACAGAATAAACGTGGACACTGACCACAGCTTGACAAATACAGAAACAAGCGAAGAAAATTCATACATTATTGAGGTTTTTAAAATGTAGATTGAACAGGTATTAATGCTTAGACATAGTTCACTTTTTAGTTAAAAGCAGCACAAAGGAAAAATTACTCTGGTAGCTGTTGATTGGGAGAGTTGCTGATGCCTGGACAGCAATCATCCCTCCACATGCACTTTGAGACAACCTGTGTGAGGAGTTATCATCTTTGTAGCACATGAGTTTTCCAAAGAAGAATGTTATCATTTCCTACCAGCTAATACATGAGGCCTTATATTAAAATACATTCCTGGCATAGCTTTTTGGTAATTGTATCTATTCTCAAATAATTTTTAGTAATGTAGTAACTTATTTAATATTACTTTATAATAAGGTCTTAGAATGCAATTATGACAAAATAATAGCTTTAAGAAGTTACTGAAAGAAGTTTTAAATATTATCAAGTCTCAAACCCAAAGGAACTACTTATTACAACTTAGCCCTCAAGCACGTAGTCTATCACAGCTCCCAATCTCAAATATGCTACGTAGCACTCTGTAGATGCTGGGGTTTAGCAATAATTTGTTTCTGTAAAAATGTGCCGCTTTTAATTTTTAGTAACAAATTTGGGCACTCCTGGCCAAAGTGCTGATCATCAGAAGTGCTGATCTCAGAGCTCAGTATTATTTGATATCTGGAAGAAAGCTATGACAGTAAATACTTTGGAAAAATGTAAATATTCCTTTAGTATTTCAGTTTAAACGATTTGGTAAGTTAGGAACATCTCTGGTTCCCAGTTTCTGAAAGGGATGAGGCTGAAGTACTGCTTGGCTTTGAACTATCATGTTGTACTTTCCAATGTGAACTCGTTCAAAGCCACTCCTACTCCTGCCTAGCAGAGAAACAATCTACAAAGAAATGAAGAACTGTAGAGGAGTTAAAGGAAGAACTTGGCAAAGAATTGAGGATTCTGAGCAATGAGAGTTCTCTGCATCTCCTTTAAAAACCACAGCACAAGGCAGCACTTCTGCCTGTTGCCCTTGGCCTTGATCCAGCAGGACTCCAGAGGAGCAGAGGAATTCAGCATCCTTTCTCTTTCCATGCAGAAAAGCAGCCATCAGCATGGCCTTGAAAGGAATGGACACCACTCACAGAAACCAAATACCAACCACTCAATGCCTGTCCTCCTTCTGATCCCCCATTTCCTGCAGGAACCAAATTGATGATACAACCTGATAGATGAATAGCTCTGCATAGACCCCCAAATTAATCTACCTTCTCAAGCCATCATGAATAAAATGTAAATACCAAGCAGTCAGCACAGTGTAGAAGGAGCAACTAAACCTAAAACTCTAACTCTAGCTGGTTTATGTTAACCAAGTAGCCCTGCAGAAGGAAACCAATTCAGAGCAGGTTGCATCTTGGAATGTGCAGAAGGCCACTTGGTGCTACATTTTGCATGTTCAAAAAAAAAAAAAAAGAATTTGCAAGCTGTCATTGGCTTTTGGTTTCCTGACCCTCTCCCCAGCACCTTATTGTTATTTAGCATTTGTATTAGCAAATGTCTAGTGCACTTAAGGTCAAATTCTCTTCCATAAAGAGAGAACTTAGCTCTCAAATTTATGGAAAAATGCATTAAAAATAAATATTAAAAATTCATAGTATTTTAGATCTTCATAGTATTCATAGTATTTTAGATTTTCTTTACTTTCTGTATCAACAGAAATAACAAAGACCTGGTTATTTATTACAGTCTTATTCATATAAATTCTTGTAGTTCCTTTTTATTTGTATGCACTGAAGGGAAAACTTCGGAAAAGTTTCCTCTTAAAATGAGGCCCTTTGGCATATGGTACCCACTATGCTTCTTGGAAAGAACAGAATAGAAAGGCTGCACTGGAGATGTTTTTTGCTGTATCTTCTTAGCCTAAAGTCCTCCTCAAAACGCAGCAGTAGCAAAAAATCTGATGATCTCTCCTAAAAGACCTATTCTCTTTCAGAACACAAACTGGATGACTTTGGGCCAAAAAGTGTGATTTATTTATGACTAGATAATTCCCAAAGCCAACCTTAAACAGCCTTTAACATTTTAGAAATGGGTTTGGAAAAAAAGTAACTTCTTCGTTGAGCATGAAGAAAACAATTATGAATATTAAATATGCAAGACTTCTGATTTTTAAAATAATAATTATATAATGTGCAAAGTCAACATAAGACTCATTAAAATGTTAATGTAAAAATAACATTTTTGCATTAGGTATTTACATTTTTTAAAGAGTAAAAGCTGAGGTCCTGAATTGGCATATTAAAATTATCTTGGTCTCCATAATAGAGAGTTACAGCCTTACCCACACTGGTAGGGTCGTAACTCAACTGCAAGGAGCAGCAGACACGAGGCATGTTTTAAAGATGTATACAGTAGCCTTAATCAAATTATGTTGGTATCATCTTCAGGATCCATATGATAAATTAGATTCAGATGTTAAAAAGCATGATTTTATCCACTTCTTCTTTATGTGAAAATAAAGCCTACATGAATGTGTTATCTATCTCTTCTCCCAGCTGGAGGAAAGATTGCACAAATACAGCAAAAGAACAAAGCAATAGGAGAATACAACCAGATCCTTCCTCAAAACAGTCCAACAAATCTGTCTTGACCACCTGTTCTTCTGCCTTCACCTCTTTTGCACAGGACACAAAAAAGTTTCATTTTTTCTCCTTTTCTGTTGAACAAGCCTTATCAGCTAGGTTGTACTTTGAGTACAGTAAGATAGAACATTCTTTGAGATGTTGTTTTAGAGTGGGGATTTAAAACATATGCTTACAAATCTATCAGTTTAATTAATTCCTTGGGTTTAATGACTACTTTTCTCAGATGACCTTAAAACATTGCTAAAGGCATATAAACTGATGAACTGAAAATCTTGATAACATCAGAGAAGCTGCTTTCTATTTATAGTTGGATATTATAGACATCCCTATCTTCCTAATCACGACCAGATCAAAATGCATTCTCTGTTGATTTTTAGTTTTCCAAACTTGGGCATTTTTAGATTACTAACATAAAATACCTTGAAGCACATAAATATTTAAGCAGAGATAGTTTACCTTTTCTGGTGGGCGTATAATAAACAGTTTAACCATCATCTGTATACAGGCTGTTTTGTTCTCCATCTAAAGAGACAATCACCTTTTATCCTTTTCCTTTTCTTTCTTCTTTTTAGTGCTATTAGGAAACTATTCACAAGTGCAACCCTGAACAATACTATGCAGTAATTATGACTAAATGACAAAGAGATGCGAACAATTACCGAGTCCATTTTGAAACCCTACACTAATAAAGTCATTAGATGCTGCCCTTGCCATGAGCCTTCTAAAAGCTTCTGAAGTTACACGAACACACGGCATTGTTCGTTGGGACAATTGCTGCTGGCAGAATGCAAACCTTGAGTTAAACCATGCTGCAAATTGATCTTGACATTCTGTTAAGACCGCCACTAAAATCAAAAGCAAAGGAGAAAAGGAGAAAATGAGCGGGTGGGATGTAATCATGGAACAGAAGGGTTCCCTCCTCACCTTCTTTCCTCTTCCTCCTCAAAACAAACCATACAGAAAATGACAAACTCGCCTGGTGTTTGAGAACCTTTATTTTTAAAACATTAATTAGACTTCTGACCTGTTTTTATTGACTGGCACTGTATTGCTATTAAAGTAAATTAAATAAAAAATTGCAGAATACAATAGAAAAGGTTTTCACACTGTTCTGTGAAACCTGTTAAGGATTTAGTGCCTAAAGAACACGTCCAACAGTTTTGCAAGCAACACAGACAGAATCTGTGGTCGGTCACTCCTGAAGAGGCAATGAGAAATTAACTCACCTCCTCCCACCCTCACAGACCCCACACCTGCAATATATTTGCTGAAGGATCAAATGGGATTGGGGAGCTGGAGTAATATGGTCAACTGGTCTTCATCCAGGCATGCATCATTCAGTAGGTTAGAATTAAGGGTCAGCAACTGTGAATATGGCTAATCACTTGATGACGGAAATTGCAGGTGAAGACAACCTGCTGCTGGGAAGCACTTTAGTGAATTAACTCTTTCCTAAGCTTAAGCAAAGCAAAATACTATCATTTGAACATTAAAACTAACAAGTACCTGTCATCAGAGCAAAATTGGCAACACCGTGAAATATGGTGCCCAAGGGCAATGATATAAAAAAAATATCAGCAGCTAAAAAGCCGCTATGGATTTTTGAGTCACTGTCATGGTTTTTGGCTTTGCTTGGCAAAACACTATGTGTGCTGGAAAGCTCTTAATATTATGCATCACATCTGTGTAAAAACTGTGTGTACAAATGCAAGGTGTATGTGCATGTGTGTGTATATATATCACTATACATCTTTCCTGGATACAAATATATTAATGCACATTAATGAATTAACAAAACCAGTTAGGCATGTGTTTGCATAAATATATACAACTCTCATGCACATAACTGTATTAGAACAACGGTATTGACTCAACTCTTTGAAGTAAAAAAGTGCCAGAACTAGAGCTGTTCATGTCTGGCTCTCCTGCTTATCTATGCCTGAATCCCTCTGGAAACCTGAGGAATTGCTCAGCCCAAGTGATGGCCCAAATTGCCAGCACCACTGCAGTCAAATTGCCAGCACCCCACTGCCACCACCCTGACAAATGTCCCCAAATTTCTGCTGTCTGAAGGGGCATGATAGCAATCTTCACTGCAAGCAATTGAAAGGAAACAAAGATTTTTAAGCTCATGATTCACCTCAAATTGAGTGGAATATAACAAGAGCTAAAGTTAGAGATAGATGTGTAGCTTTGTGGCCTTTTCCCTCCTTTGACAGGAACAGATCATAAGAATACTTCAGAGTTGCTCCCTAAACTGAAGTCTGAACTGTAGGAGATAGATTTTATGTATGTTCCTTAACAGTATTATAAAAGCACCACATTATTTTCCTAAAGGAAGGCTACTTGTTTTATTTTCCCTTTGTTATAATTTCATTATGATTAATGAAAAAATTAATAATCACATAACTTACTCAAAGTAACCACTCCCTTTGCTGCAAGCCTGATGTCAGAAGCAATTAAAACCCATGGAAGCTAAACCAAAACTTCTCTCAACTGTATTAACTAGACTTTGCCCTCATTTTGAAAAAGTAATAGTTCTGAGTGGCTGCAGAAAGAAACTTTTTAACATCTGACTCAAAGTTGTAATGCTTATACCTTTGCACTACTACTAGCAGATACCCAGCTCCTCACACAGCATTTTACTCCTAACTAGACTCTCCTCAGTCTGTTAGAATGGATATTAAAGAATGAGAAATTCCAGAAGAAACATGCTATTGTACAGTAATCTAGGTTTTAAAGCACATTCCTGTATCAGTGAGAGCTGAGAAACACATTAAAAGTTGGGGAAAATGACAAGATTTTGGAGCTGGTTTTGTTCTACAGTGTTCAGGATGGACGCACATTTCACTAATGAGAAAATTGGATACAACTATTAGGACTAATTTTGGAATAGAATGACATCCATGGATCAGAACATTCAGAAGATTTTTTTGGCTTATACAAGAAAAGTCTTTATACCTGTTTGAATTTATTCATGCCATGGCACAGTACTGAAACCACATCTTTTCCTACTGACATTGAGGTGTCCCTCTTGACTGCTGTAAATCAAGTAGGCCTGATTCCCCTGCTGTCCTACCCTGGCTTTTCCAGCATTTTTACAATGTAATTTTAAGAGAATAAATGAGCTGCTCTCGGGCAACACCAGCAGGCAAAACCCAGCTCCTCCTGTTGCTGCTGTTGTCCTCTTATTCAAATAAAAATCTACATTTAACTTTTTTCACAGGGATACAGAACAGAATGGGCTCCAAGACCACTGCCACAGTGTCACATGAAGGGTAGTGACTGAACAGAGGGACTGAGTATTTATTTATGGGAATGCCCACAGTGCACTGGCACTTCCCAAAGGGAGAAGGAAGCATCGTGCCCCCTCTGAAGAAACCACAGTCTAAGGAGCAGGATGTGACACTAAACACAACTGAGAAATAATTCTAATTTGAGCCAGCATGCCTTGTTTACCCCTTACTATTTTTTGACCTCACTGTTAATATGACAGTTTCTTTGTTGTTGTTAACAGAAAGCAAAAAAATGAAGGCTTAAAAACCCTATCGTCCGGCACAATCGGGGACTAAGTTCATTGAGAGCAGCTATAAAGCCTTAAACAAGCCCTTTATTTTGTGTTTTAAGAAGTGTCATAAGGAGTTAATAGGACACAGCTGTACAGGCTCTTTCTAACAAGCAGCTTCTGTCGCTTTGGTCACCACAGGTGTCTGTGTAACCTGCAAACTCTTATTACTAGTGTATCAAAGTTGTGCTACTTAATAGATTTCTTTAGTAAAACACAACAAAGCAATTACATGGCTGTTGATCGTTAGTCATAAAAAACCCCTCAAACACAGTTTTTCAAAAGAAACTACACTGCAATTTTTTGTCATTGTAAAATAAAAGAAACTAGAGAATTAAATAGAAAAGCAAACAATAGAACAGCAGGTAGTCAACTGAACTTAGCCACTACAGATGGTTTAGAAATAGTGTTTCCTTCGACACCAACTTGTGGGATAAAAGAAAAGGAGGAGGCTCCTTACTGCCCATGAATGCCAATACCAAAAGACTTAAGCAACTTTCCAGTCTATGTATTTGGTCCCATGAAAGAACCTACATGTTCCTTTTTCCCTCTTACTTTTTTTTTTCTTTTTCAGAAACTTTTAATCTGTTTTCACAACTGCTTTCTTTCATAACCTTTTACACTTGTCTAGAATAACTGAAACTAGAAACATTGCTGCTGATCCCTCCAATGACAAAATGCAGAAGGTCAAGTGAGGAATTCCTGAGAAACACAAGTGTCATTTAAAAAGCACATTAGAAAAGGAGACTGTTCCATTCTCCGAGGTCACCTCAGTAAAGAAATATTAACTATAATTTACACAGTGAATACTAGAAGTGCATAAATGCTCTATTCTAATAATCCACAAGAGAAAGAAACATAAATGCATCATTTTCCTTGTTCAATAATCACTGGAATTGTGTAAAGAAGTGGCAACCTTATTCCAGGCCAAATGACTGTTTCATCTTTCAGTCAAAAATTAGAATAACTCTAATCATTGTAATATACACAGGATGTTATCCTGGCAAGACATGGTCAGTCATCTTCTGGATAAATAAAGGTTATGAAATAAAGTCCAAGTTAGAGTACCAAACAAGTCTGATTTCTAAGTATAATAATAATAACAACCAACACTGTTTTCAGTAGACCATGATCAACTGATAAATAACTAAAGAAGAGAGAGGCCTTAGTATAAAACAAAGAAAATTTGTAGGTAATTTACAGAAGTTGTAGAAGGAGGTGGAATCTACAGTTTTAATTTCTTTACTCATCAATATAATTATGGTCTCTCTAAGACATAAGATAGCTTTAGTTATATTCAAACCTTTATTATATTATATCCAAAATATAAAACTATAGTTCAAAAAAGTTCATATGAATTGCAAGCGTCTAACATTTTGCATAATCTGTTTTTAATACTAATTTATCACATGAATGTTATTTTTTAAATAAGATTTTCATTAACAGCAATAGTTACTACCGCAGACAGTTCTCATGCAATTACATCAACATACACACAATTAATGCCATGTATTATTATGGCACTGCAATGCATAACTGTGAAGGGCCATATTTGAATACAGAATTATGTTTGAAAATAAACTGAAAAAAAAAAAAAAAGTATATAATTTTTTCAATTACTTTTTCCTGCACATGAATAAGAAGTCACTTTGTGATGGACACAAGGCCAGTCCAATTCTCAGTGAATGTCAGCCAGCACAGCTTCCCTGATCAGCTGAGTATGAACAAGGAGTTTTAGCTCAAATAGATACTAAGCACCAAAAGATTTGATAGCCAGAGATAAGGGCATTTCCTGAGACAAGATGCTCCACTCAGTCCAAAGAGGCTTACCTTGCTCTGTTTGCTTCTTTTGTCATGTCCCATGCCCAGGTTATGAAGTTCTGACTCAGGTAGGAGACAATAGATTCAGCACAAAGCATTTGTGAGCAGAAGACGTTGGTTAGTACACTTTCATCATGGTGGAGGTAGATAGCAAGAAGCTTTCTCTGGAAAAAATGTGACAGGAGATGAGTGAAAAGTTCTTCAGGCAATTTAGCAATTTCAAGTTGCTGCTGCAGATTTGTGTGTTAGTACCCCCAATGGGGTTTTATCAAGGGTGACAAGTATCTCAACATGCACATACAAGAAATAACTAGCAGATTTCAAGTCAAATGGTCCATCCCGGCAAATTTTTTAATAATCTCAATGCTTCCTAATATTCTGAGTACTAAAATACAATATATTATATACTTAGAACATGAAAAGAATGAATGAAAAACCAAAACCTTATTAACAGACCTAAGAAATGAGTGAAATTTTTTAGCTTGCTGCCCAACAAAAATAACATTTCCCTGAACAAGGAACACACATCTTGATTGGACAGCATCTACCACAAAAAAAACCCCAGTTATAAACAGCCTGAAAAAATGATAATGCATTGCTATCACCACTTCTGTAGCCAAATTAAACAGGCACTACATGTTGAGATGGTGTCTATGGTCTCTTGAAACAAAATATTCTGTGCTGTTCTTCTGGAACCCTATCAAGTAAAACTTGAACTTCACTGCCAGCAGCTGCGTCCCCATGAAAATCTCAGACCACCTTCAGGAAAGCAAGTCTGTGTGCATGCAAATATAGAAAGCATGCTACAAAAATACAGGGAGACTATGAGCTAGCTAAGGACTGTGATTCTGCAACTGGCATTCAATGAATTATAAATATAATTCAGAATATTATAGCTTTCCATTGCCCCATACCCATATAAATTACTTACTTTATTTTAAAATAGTACTTGAACATATTTGCTTAGATGATACGCTGCTATTTTCAGATTTTATTTAAAATAATTTCAAATCTCTTCACCAGAAGTAACACTGAACCCTAGATGTTGGTGTGTATTGATATAGCAAGACATGGGATGCAGTTTTCAGAGAAGCTGCCTTTGCAAAAAACCCCTGTAGGGCTCTCGCCTCATATACTGGCCTTGGATAAAATTTAATGACTGTTTATAAAAGGAACATTTGAACATTCGACTTTGGGAAAGGGATTAGTAATTTGCATTACTGTTTGTCTAATTTAATTTAAATGTTCTTCAGAACCACGTACACATGTGCCAGGAAGGGCCACTAATAAGCCCAACATGCAGAGATCCATATAAGTGCAGCCAACAATGTTGACTGAAACTAAACTTGAAAATCCAGGGCACTGATGCACAATATCATGCAATAAAACAGCATTTCTGTGCTGATATTTAATTTAAAGAGAAGAAAGAGGCAGGGGAAGATCAGGC
>WEIU01014491.1:5380-16120 GCA_013389925.1 Aegithalos caudatus
ACAAAGAACACTAGTCTTAACAGGAAAACAGTAAATGGAAAACTGAGGAGCAGACGTGCTACCCATTATGTTGACCTTGCTATGATATGCCAGCACCTCACAGAGTGGCAGGACCTGTAATAATCTCCTGAACTATCAGAACTTGTAAGACAGAACACTTAGAAATGACCTTCTGAATATACCTTAAGAGTTGCTAGCATAACTCAAATGTATCAGCTCCCATCTGAAAACTTGATTCCTCCAAATCAAGCTTGCAAGAGAACACACTTTAAAAAAAAAAAATTGTGACTTTATCAAGTCACATGTCACTTCATGTAAGTTGGGTCTTCAACTTGATTTTTTTTTTAGTTATTCTTATAGATGCCCATAACCCCAGCTATGCTGACTTTACTCTGCACATAAAGTAGGACTAAAAAATTAGTTCACTGAGAGCTAGGTGATGTCTCTCTTTGTAGTTCCCTCAAATTATTTGATGATAATTCCAATTTCTAACATAGAGTATCCATACAGAATTAACATATTCACTGCGATCTCCCAAACTGCAAAGGCCAACCCATGTGGAGGCAACAGCAGTAGCAGTGTCAATGCTAGCTGTTGTTTTACATTTCAAGGAATCCAAGTTTAAGAAATTATTTCTGTAAGTTATCATCTCTATATCACTATCCAAAAGAGCAGAAGAAAAACTTTTCTTAAGTACTGAATCAACAATTGTTCAAAATATATGGGAAAATTCATGCACACCCTGATAGCATTTGCCACAGTGCAGCATTTCTTTCCCACCTTGCTAGCTTTATTGAGTTAGTTGAAGTAAAGAGGAAAACTTCATTTTTTTTCCACCTTTGTTCCTGGGGAATGAACTTTTAAAAGTACAAAATGTTTTGTGAATTATAAAAAAAGTGATAGAAAATCCACCACCTTCTTTGAAGTCCCTTGATTCCACTGAGTGATCAAGAGCTGCTAAGAGACAGCTGCTTTGTTCCTCCAACAGATATTGGGGTGGTCAAGAACGACCCCCAGAGCTTGTGAACATGAGGCTCTCCTGGCTGTCCTAGAGGGCTACACCTACCCAGACTTCCTGGACAAGTGGCCTGTAGCACACTCCCCCTATAATGCCACCTGCCCCTGCCCTTCCTTTAAACCTCACCCACGAGGTCACAGTCAGCCCCTCATCCATCCCCAGGCTCAGCTCCATGAGCTCCAGGTGGTCACTGGGAGGGTGATGAGTCCTCCTTGTGTCCCTTTCCTGTCCTTTCTAAGGAGCCTGTATTCTTCTACTCCTACACTTCAGTCATAGGAGCTATCCCACAATGTTACCATAATTCCAGTAAGTTTGAAAGTATGGGAACATCTCTAACTCCCTTTTTTTATTTTCCATGGGTGTTTATGCTTGCATAGAGGCATTGAAGGTGGGCTTCTGGTGAACCTGACACTGGCTGGAGTGGCTGCAATTCCTTTGTGCTCCTATGTAAGAAAAAGAAACCAGTCAGCCTCCACTTGGCGTGAATTTAACACAGTTTTAAGTCAAAGAAACAGAGCCATAAAATCAATGCAACATATGGTTAAATAACTGTGCCTAGTTTAATTTATTACATATATTTGTTTTAAATGGGTATTGTGATGGTGTCCAAAGATGCCAGTAAAAGCTAAGACCTGAGTGGAGATCAAGAAAGAAATTATCTCTGCCAGAGTTTATATTTTAAATATCACACAAGAAGATGAAAGTTGAGAAGGATTTGGCCTATAATTAAATGTATATGATGATGACTGACACAGTTTTATTTCTTAATTACGTTTGTTGTAGCTGCTTTTCTCATCCTGAGGAATTATATTATATAATTGTTGAAAATAATTACCAGAAAAGTATCCACAGCAGATGAGGTTTTGAAAGTTTTTGATAGATCATGTCCAGGTCAGTGGAATATTTTGCCAATGAGAACTGTGATAGCACTAATGGAAGTCCACCTGAGCTCCTACTGATGATAATATTACCAGCAGACACACTGATAAATTATAATGGGCTCACCAACAGCAGAAACTACTCCAGAAAAATCCTTAAAGTGAATTTCCTTTAATGGCTGGGAAGACAAATGGCTCACATTTTATCATTGGATTCCTCCTCTTTCAGAAAATTGCCAATAAACTTTCTGTTCTTAGCTCAAGATTTGGCAGTGTCTTGGACATAACAAATTTAACCCATTCAGTTACTTTGATATGTTTGTTTATTTACATCAGTTATTTGTTCAAACTCTTCTTCAGTCATCCAATCCTATGTCTTTTTATATCTGAAATTAGGATTTTTTTTTTTTTTTTAAGAAACAACTCGAGTATTGTTTCTGAAGAAGTCAGACACCTTTAAAATTGTTATTTAGTAGAGTTTGCCTGTACTGTAAGTACCTAAATTCTTGAGGCACTTCCCATTTAGATGTAGGAGTTTCTCTCTGGTCTTTCCAGACTGACTCTGAATGAACAGCTTGTACCTGACTCTTCCTAAACTCAGCCAGAACCCCAGAGAATTATCTGTGGGCACACAAACAAATGTTACCAAATTTCTGTGGCTCAATGACCCACATCACCTTGGGTGGGCTTGTGTGCTCTGTTAGCACTCTGATTTTCTTTTACTTGGCAAACAGTACCAACAGACACAGTTTGAGACATTATTCCCCCATAACAAATTGTTTGCTTTTTTCCACTACTGAAGACCATCCTTTGCAGTGTGGCAGAATAAATATTCCTTTTCTCCAACAGGTTAGTTTAAACTCCTATTCACTGCTCATTTTGTCTAGTCTGTTGCCTTTCAATAAGTATTTAATGCATATGCAAACTTTTCTTCTGCTAATTTAATTTCAGGGAATTATGACCTCTGTCAGAGGTATGGCACTAAAGCTGGAGTTATTTTCACTAGTGCTTGTCGGTAAATGCCTTTAGCTCTTTCAATTTCAAAGTAAAACACTTAAAATCTGTGTGAAGGAAATTGGCCCATAATTGGGATGGACTAACGAGGTGCTGATGAAAAACTGGTTCATCTGACAGGCAGAACTTGACAGCGTTCTCACAGCTTGGAGACCTCACACTCAGGTCTGGTAAGTGGCTTGCTACTGGAAGCATTTCAAATAATATTTATGTGTAACCATATCTTCTTATAAAAACACTGTCAGAGACAAATGCTTCCAGAATTGCCTGGTCACTATATAGTGGCTCTTTTTGCTAAAGTATTCAGTGAGGGAAGTTGTGAGACTTAGATTCAATGCCTTCATCAGTCTGTGTACTTTCAAAAATATATTCTCAATAGACTTCAGTACAATAGATGCTAGTTTGGGTAGAAAGCACTCTTCACATTCCAGCTGAAACTGTACTTTGGGTAGCAAAAAAACCAGGATAACTTTGCCTAGGAAAAGCATGAACAATACAACCCAGTGAGAAAAGCATTTGGAAATAGATATCACTACCTACTACTGAGATTGCATTTCATGTAATTATCTTGCAAATAGGAAAATAGTTCCAACACTTCCCATCTTCTAATTGTCTCTTGTTGTAGTCCAAAAGTAGAGATTTTCTAACAGCTTCTAAGAATGATTTTTTTCATTTCAAAACTTACTTGCTGTTTGAAGCTCGCAGCTCTAGTGTTCTTTTGAAGTCCACACATCTATGGGCAACGTCTTACAGACCACAAGTTGTCAAAGGAATTACCTGCAGAGCTATTATATTTGGTTTTGAACATCCAGATCCCTAATATTGTGGCTTTAGATTAAAAGTTGTTGAAGAGAGCTGACTTGTGAATGAATGTGAGCTATGACATATGCCTTAGGTATTTAGACACTTCATTTTGTTTAATGCTATTTCTGCTCTCCTTCCTGTGCTATTCAAGTGCAGTTAAAGAACCACATTTATATTGGTAAACTGGTATCTTATACAGCATTAGGCATATGATTTTCTGTAATCCTTAAATTATGCTATAAGTAATTCTAATATTAATAACTCATCAGTCTGCTTTACACTTTAAAACTGAAACACTTGCAATTAGCTTGTAAGAACTTATTGCAAGGTACTTAGTACCCATTTCTAATCTAAAAGACAATAGAAGCAGGGATGGATTAGTAGCTTCTGGTTAGCATAATCTTTCGTATCAATGAAAGTTACTGACCACATTTGTCAAGACCAAATCAAGATTTCCATGGGTAAGTAGGGCAAGCTTCACTTTCTGTGTTTATGTAAGTGGTACATGGAATTGTCCCAAAAGTATTAGTCTGAATCAAAATCTGACCATACAAACCCCTAAAAATAGGGTTATTATGTAGCACAGGGAATAATTTGACCTACTATTGAATGCTTTTGTCTGTTTCTCTGAGGTATACGTTTTTTAATGCTATTATTCATATTTACTATCGTAGCACTCAAGGAGCCTGATTACAATATACCTGTACAATGCCTAATTCAGAAGATACAGGGTTCATCCTGTAGAGGTACAGACCTAAATGGCAATGGGGATGTAGACTGTGACTGTGTAGAGGGATTTTCTTGACTCACTACAGCTATAAATATCAACTAAGGCCTTGTGCTGTGTTGATTAGATGCTGTGGTTTCTGCAAAAATTGCATGGGTACAGCAAAGTTTGAGCTGTCTGAAACAGAAATCACAGAAATCCTTTTTGCACAGAAATCACAGAAATCCTTTTTGCACATATCCAAATGTAAAATGAAAATAACCACTAAATTCATCCCACAGTTAACTTTTCTGAATGGTATTTTGAAAAATAAAGATGCTACACTATAGAAATACTGGTATTGTGGTACTGTTAGGTATTGGTCAGAAGTTTGACTCCTTAATTATGTCTGGTTTCAGATGAAAACAAGAACCTTGTTTTGGGTGATCATCAATAAAAAGAGAGGGTATGCAAAAACAGGAGTCAGTTTCCAGTTCAGAAAATCACATTGTTGACTTAGGGAGGACCTTCAAAAAACAAGTGTTAGCATTTTAAATTATTATTCCCTTTTTCTTCTGGAAAAAAAAATCAGCAATGGTTAAGCATGTAAGATCTTAGTAAGGATCTCAATGAAAACATTAAATAATTGCAGGAAAAGTTTGCAAATGCTTTCCCTACTGAAAAATATCAGTGACAACTGGTTTCCTATAGATGTTAAAAAACATTCTTGTGAATTAATCTCTTTATAGTATAACTGTGTTAAAAGTGAGAACATAGATCACACTTTAAGATGAGAGTTGCTTTTTTGTAACTCAAGGAAAAAAAAATTGAAATCATAATTAGTAACCAGGAACATGAGTTCTCAGCTCACATAAAGGCCAAGATCAAACATACTCCTTTTAAAAATGAAAGTGAGGGTTTGAAATAAAATACTGTGTTAATGTGAGTCCAATGACAATTCCATACCCTATTCCAGAGTTTACTTTTAAAAGGATATTGATAAATGGTGAAGTTTGAGAAAATCCTAACAAGGATGAATCATAGTCTGGAAACCCTCCTTTGTAGTAAGAGACTAGCGAAACAGAACCTAATTATCTCAACAATGAGAAGGTTAGAAAGCTGGCTAGTCAAGATCTGTGAAGTTTATCAGCTGAAAGAAGAAAGAGGTATGGAGCCGAAGTGAGGTTCAGTTTTTTAAGACTACAAGCCAGGAATGGGTCTTAGAGAGTAAGAGTAATTACGTACTGGTTAAATTTACTCAGATATTGTAGAATCTGCACAATGAGAAATATTTATCTTTTAAAAAAATCCCAAGTGACCTCATTCACTTTAGTTCAACAATAAGTAATAGGCTTCATTTAAAAAAGAAAGCAATAAAACACCCACAAAAACTAAAACAAACAAAAAATCCCCATAACCTCCCCAACCCAAAAATAAATCAAACCAAACTGAAAACAAAAATTATGGGCCAAATGATATAAAATATCTCATTAGATAATAGTATTTTTAAGCTTTGTCTTTATACAGGGTGGACCAGAGCCCATCAACTGCTTCCACTTCACCAGAATTGAAATACTGTGTCTGTTAAAGTCAATGTCTATACCTGCCTCAGGCAGCTTGAGGTTGCATCTCAGAAGCTTTTTAGTAAAAATTCCCATATTTTGTTCTCTAAAAAAACATTAAATACATGAAGTGATCTTAATTTGCTATTTTCTATGTCTGCAATATTTTGGGTTTGTACCTTTGTCAGAAGGAGAAAGTGACACTAAAGGTGTAGTGAAAAACTCCAAGGACAATATAAATAGAATGTAACCAAAAAGGCATGTATCATGACTAATACCATGTCTTTGGGAAACTTTAGTGAGTATTAGTTCTCACAGTACACTACTCTGAAATTATGTCATTGGCCATGCAGGTATGACTCTACAGTGTATTTTTGATTTATCTGGCATGTAGCAGAGTAAGCAATGCAGTAAGCATTTAATTTTACTATAAATGAAAGATTTTGAATTTGAAAATATAGATGTGATTTTTCTGTGTTGTAATTTTGTTGCTCTGTGTAATTTTCTGTGAAAATAGTTATTAATCAAGTTTCTCCTTGATGAGCAAACCATAAGAGGATAAGTTACATAGGAAAAAAAATTCTTTCTTGAAATTTAATAACCACCATTTTGGGGCTACTCAACTACAAGACATTTATTATTTTCCCCAAATCTTAATTTTCTGCATGTTCATTTCAAAATAATTCCTGGATTTTTCTTGTTTCCTTGGTAGATATGGTGAACTCATTCTATTTGCTTTTAATTTGTTTTATGTCCTGCATTTTGGCATTAATTTCTTTAGCAGTTCTCATTTGCTTGGAGTCTTACAAAGGACAATGTCTACTGTGTGTTGTCACCCTTGCACCCAGGAAGCAAACTCACCTTGTGATCTGAGAATGTGGTTAATTCTAGTCCACTGAAGATGTCATTTGAAGCTAGTGAAAAATAACTGCATCAAGTGTATTAGGACCATGCTGGCTCATCCTTGCATAAAAAGAAATCTAAGTCCATTGACACTATGCAAATTGGAGTAAGAAGACCAAGCAGGAAAGAGAGAGGGGTAAGGAGTCAATTTCTGTTCATGCAGTTGTAGAAAGGCCCTCTTGCCCTTCTTTTGGTTAGTATTTTCACACACAGAATCAACAACATTGAAAGAGACCATCAGGATCATCTTCACAGAATCATGGAACATTCTGAGCTGCAAGGGACCCACAAGGATCATCGATTCCCCACTCTTAGGTGAATGGCCTGTGCAGGGATTGAGACCACAAATTTGGCATTATCACCCATCTCTAACCAATTGAGCCAATTTCAGGGCTATCCAGTCCCACATCAACCCAGCACCACTACAGTACTCCCTAAACCATGTCCCCAAGTGCCACATTCAGACACCTCTTGCATACTTCTAAAGACAGTGACTCCACCACCTCCCTGGGTAACTTATTCCAATGCCCAACTACTACTTTAGTGATTTTTTTTTTTTTCTGATATCTAATCTGAACCTCCCCTGGTAGAAATTAAGGCCATTCTTCCTGTCCTTTCACTTGAGACATGGCAGAAGAGACCAACCCTCAACCCACAACAATCTCGTTTCAAGTAGCTGTAGAAAGCAATGTCTCCCCTGACCTTCTTCTTCTTTAGACTACCACTACTTCACTCCTACTCCCTCAGTCACTCCTCATGGGACATGTTTTCTAGACCTTTTACCAGCTTCGTTGCCAATTCTGGGGACACACTCCACCACCTCAATGACCTTTTTGAAGTGAACGGCCCGATATTGGACACAGGATTCAAGGTTTGGGGTGACCAGTGCTCAGTACAGGGGGACAATCAATTTCCTAGTACTGCTGGCCATACTCTGAGCAATTCTCAATATACTCTTCCCCAGGGTGGTAGCTCTGCGTGGAGCTGTTGTAACCCAGGGGTAGGACCTGGCACTTTGCCTTATTGAAACTCATACAGCTAGTCTTGGCCCATCAATCCATCCTGCCCAGATGCCTCTGCGAAGCCTTCCTACCCTCAAGCAGATCAACACTCCCATCTAACTTAGTGTCACCTGCAAACTTACTGAGGATGCATATGATCCCATTGTCCAAGCCATTGATAAAGACATTAAACAGGTCTGGTCAAAATTATGAGCCCTGGGGAACACCACTAGTGACCAGCTGCCAGCTGAATTTAATTCCATTTAGTTATTTGTGAATATGAAGTGTTTGGAATGAATTTAAAAACAAATAAAATTAAGATGCTCCCTCTCTCCTCCCCATTCAGCAGCTAAGCCCCACACAGCCATTCCCCCACTCAGGATAGGGGGAAAGAATCATAAAGATGAAAGTGAGAAAATCATTGCTTGAGGTAAAGACAGTTTAATAGGTAAAGCAAAAACTGCACATGCAAGCAAAGCAAAACAAGGAATACACTCATTACTTCCCATGGGCAGGCAGGTGCTCAGTCAGGAAAGCTGAGCTTCATCACGCATAGAGGTTACTTTGGAAGACCAACACCATTACTTTTAAAGCCCCCCTGCCCCCCTCCTTTTTCTTCCCTCAGATTTATATGCTGAGCATGATGCCATACAGAGTGGGAAATCCCTTCGGTGAGTTGGGATCAGCACATTGCTCCATCCTCCTTCAACTCCTCGTGTACCCCCAGCCTGTTCCCTGGTGGGGTGGGATAAGGAGCTGCGCAAGGACTGCTCAGCAATAATTAAAACAACCCAGTGTTATCAACATTGTTTCCAGCACACAACTAAATCATAACCCCATGCTGGCTACTATAAACAAATTAACTCTATCCCAGAAAAAAAACAGCAAAACAAGTAAAGTTGGGTTAATAGCAGAATACAATGCGACCTTGTAAGAAGTGACGGTGTTGTATAGCAAGTGGAATTCTTATCTCTGAATGATTGCTCCTGCTTGGAGTTATAAATATGCAGTGGATTGCTGCAGATAAGCCACAGATTCCAACTGTACAGTTAGCTTTTTGAAAGCTGTAAGAGAAGAAAAGTACATTCTTCTTTTCTGACCAAATGCCTTTCACTTAGATACTTAGATCACAAATTTGTGTACAATCTATGGAAAGTTTACTTTTATTGCTGTGTTTAGAATATTTAAATCATAGTTGCAAAGAGTAATTGCAAACATTGATGATGATCCTTTGGTAACCTGTAACAAATTGCCTCATCATAGTACAACACAGGTGAAAGAACATTATTCAGATGAACTAGTACACACTTCAATATCCTCCAAATTAATCTTATAAAATGCATGACATATTTATCAAAATAAAGACTGTCCTGCAAAATTTGGGACAGATGGCAGTGCAAGATGACATATTTTCTAAATGTGTCAAAATATTCACTCATTCAAGCAATACGATTGGTTGCACATTGTGGGTACATTATTAAAATAACAAAAGCAGTAAAATTCACTTGCATGAACACCTGCTGCTAGAGTGACTTAATATAAGTAAGTCAAAACATATAATTAAGTAATATAAATATAATTACTTCACTGATAAATAAGTTCACCATGGCTATTGCAATTCCTAAAATGTTTTAAGTCGGTGAGTTATACCTAAATTTAAATTTACAACATTTAAAACCAAGGCATACCTTCCCAAGTGACTTAAGGAAGTATCCTTCATGCCATATTGCAAAATATAAGAACAGACACACAACAGACCTACTAGTTGTCTCCTAAATTATTAGATCAGATAGTATATATTCCTTTAATATTTGAAACAGGAGAGCACAGAAGTGATTGATAAGCCAAATATCACAGACAATTTGCATTTGAGAATTCAAAGCACTATCTGCTCTCTACTGAGATCTGAGATGGGGCAGAAACAAAGCATCTAGAAAAGAAGAGCCATAGATTTTTTTTTTTTTCTTCTTCAGAATTGAAAATCTCAAAAACTCAGTTTATGGAATCTAACACAACACTCGTGGAAGGAAGTCTCATAAAGGTATGAATGTGATTTTTGTTTCAAATTATGGCAAGATCTTCAGACACCCTTATTTTGTTCTCTGCTCTGTTCTCAGTGTAGTCCGGCAGTGCTCACGTGTTCTTAGTGCAGGGTCTTGCACTCTGGACAGTGATAAGTGCTGTTATTAAACTGATCAAGCAAACATTCTGTGGAGTTAAACAAGGTGTATCTGTGGAGGCCTAAGCACATATTTGCTACACCACCCTCAGTCTGAAACTATATACAGGAAGGAAGGAACCAGAGACCCTGTGTTTTTGTGCATGGCAATAATCACAGGGTTCCTACTTGACCATCACTTAGCTTAGTGGCTAGCTAACTAAAATCTGAATATCAAAATCTTATGATATCTCCTTATGAAAAAAAAAAAAATAGGACATCTGTTTTAAGAGATTGGGGGGCAGGNGCCCTCTTTAGACTAAAAAATATTTTATTTGATGTGCAGTCAATACACAAAATCCCGTTTTTTCTTTTTTTTTTTTTTTTTTTTTTTTCTTTTTCTGGTAGGATGGGGAACAAGAAACAAAAAGCTTTATTTCTTAGTGTACAATTATACTGTCAGCTCCACGAAAACGCAGATGGGTGAATGGTAACAACAGGCTGCTACTGTAGAAACTGCTACTGTAAAGGGTTAACAAAGACTGCACTTGCTGTACATGACCAGGGAGCACAGATCGGCAGTGTGAATTGTGTGATCCTCCCGGACACACACACACACGCACACACACACAGGGCCACCTTCGCTCCTCGGTGTGCGCAGTGCCCACCTGTCCCGCCCCCGGTGCCCGGCCCGCC
>WEIU01014491.1:17846-44224 GCA_013389925.1 Aegithalos caudatus
GGCGGGAGAGCCGGGACGGAACAGCAGAACTCCGGCCGCGGAGCCAGGTGCGAAGGGGCAGCCGTGCCCCGGCCGCGGCAGCCTCGGCCGGGCGGTGAGTCAGGAGGGAAGGCAACACCTGAGCCGTGGTTCAGGTGCCCGTGCCCGCCTGTCCGTCTGCAGCCTCCGTGGAGCTACCGCCTTAAGTAGGGACGGCTGAAACGCACGGCCAAGTTCGGATGTTTGGTATTGGGAGAGAAAGCAACACCACCGCAAAAACCCAAAATACGCCCCTCGCACCGCCCTACGAAACAGCTCTTTAGCCTGATGTTTGATCAGTTTGAAAGCAAGCACTGATAAAATTCTAGTTTGGTTTTAAATTAACGTTAAGGATATAGGTGCATGTGTTTAGGAGATTAGAATTCAAAGCTTAATTGGAGGAATTTACAATTACAGTAAAATGGAAATGCCTGCTATTCTTCCTAAAACAAATACAACTGCTAATGCAGATCTCATGTATTAAAGGATAGTATTTTTTCCCATGCCATGTGGAACAAAAATCATGTTTTTATTAAATGTACAATTCCTCGGGTAGCACTAAAGAAATAAAGTATTTGTCACCTTAAGAAACAATTATTTCCACTAGCTTTAATTCCTAGTAAAGAACACTGCTTTGCATTGTAAAAGAAAACTGATTTCATATGTCAACTCTGCATTTTATTTTAATTTTACTTACAAAATACTTACTTTATATTCTATCTATTAATATCTGCGTAGGGTTCTGTATAGGTAGCCTTTATATGGATGTGCAATAAGGCAGGAAATTCTGATTATTTTTTGCTTATATTTCTGAGTAGAGGGTTGCATGCATTGTCTTATGAATCATATTCCAATGAATCATTAAGGATTGGGAACCATGAAAACATGTCATGCAGTTTCTGCTTACTCAAAACAGCAATGTCTATGGTGGCATGTATTTTTCTAGAATAATAGAAAAAGAAATTTAATTTTGACATAACATTTATAGTTGTGAAACTATTAGTCCTTTGTATATAAATACAGCTATTACTACCCTTTCTCTATTTATATGCCAGTGTATTGCATAGACCCAATTTTTTTGGTGGGTTGTGTGCAAATGCAACCTATTAAGTTGTATCAAATGCTAAAGTTTGAATTCAGTTTGACATCCAAAACATCTTGGTCTTATATTAAATGAAAAATTAAAAAAAAAAAATCGAATTAGCTCTAAATTAGCTTGGTTCTCAAGAGGACCAAGCTAATTCAAAGCTAATTAGAATTCTTTTTTTTTTGTTTGTTTTTAATTTTTCATTGAATGTAATGGCCCTTAGTTTTCGTCTCTACTGGAATACATTCATATAGATAAGAAAATACACTTTCTTTCTGCATTTCTGAAGGGAGTGATTACTTACCCAGTATTGTTTTAAAATGCAGCTCTGTATCACAAAAGTATAGACTGTAAATTCAAAAAATCCCAGTGTTTTTTTCTTGATCAGCAAAGCACAGTGATCACTGTGATTTCTTTAAAAGTCATCACAATGCGAGCACACCAGAGCAAGCCTCATAGCGTGAACAGAACAGGCCAACTGGATTAAATTAGGACAATTGATAAAACTGGTAGGTTTACTGGAGATGCCAAGCTAGCTTATATATTTTGTAGTCTTCCAAATACTTTAGCTGATCCCATGATCTTGGGCAGATCATTCACCTGAAAATGTTTACATTTGATAAAAATGTCAATCCTAATAGCATCCTTCAGCTAGAGACCTGTCATGCAGAGATGAAGGCACGAGGCAGAAAGAAAACCTATTTAACTGAAGCTTGGTATTAAAAGTATTATATAGAAACAAGGATCTGTTTGGCCTCCTTTATTTTTTAACAAAAGATTGATTCAAGCAACACTTTCTGATTGCTACATAGAGGTTTGCACGTTTGTTTTTGACAGGTTCTCAATACAGCCTCCTCTTGGCCTTTCAAACACACACACTGCTATTTGATGGCTGAATCACAGAGTGTAAAGAACAGCTCCACCTGGGTAGGACAGGAATAAGCATCGTGCTATAACCAGCGTATAATTTAGTCATTCTGTCGCTTGAAGACTTGTCATCAGGATTCAAGATCTCTTCTGCATGAGTAAATTGGTTAGTTTTGTGCACAGAATTTCAAGGCTGTGAGTCTTTATAGAAATAAAAATCTAATAAAACATAAACACAAGCTGCAGAAATCTCATGTCCAGCTGCAGTTCAACTCGGGTGCTTTCGAGCAATGTTTGTAAAGCATTTATGCTGTGAGACATTTTATCCTCACATCTGACAGGGTTATGTACTCAACTATGTCACCTTTTAATAGTTCTCCACTTCTATTGTGTTTGTTTTAGTAGTCCCCAGATTGGATTTGAAAGAAAAATAAAAAAAGCACCAATAAAAACCCCCAAACACCAACAAGAAAAAACACTTTGCTGTCTAGTGGAGTAAAAGCAAGTAACAAGTTTTATTGGCCATATTCTTTGAAAATTTTTAGCAATGAAATAGGACACAATGGTAATAAACTTTTCACAACTTGGATATAGGGGTAGAGAATAGAAAACTGAAAGATATGGTTTATAGCCAGTCAGCAGTGGTTGAATTTAAAAAGTAAGAAATTGTTCTGGAAATGTTTCCAGCAAGCTCATCCCTCTTTAACCCAAGTAAACAAATGGGGATGAGTTTTGACATTAAAAATAAGCTGTATATGAAACAGGGCTACTTTATGGCTTGCATGCATGGCTGACATGAGAGTCTGAATAGAACTGTAGAACTGTAGAACACTGGCTTGTCCTGTGAGATCTGCAGTGGGGCTTTACCAGTGTCACAGCTAATTCAAACTGAATGCATTACCACATGCTGGAACGATCCCTAGCTAGGAATGCTCAGATTTGTACTGTAATAATCCAAAAATAAATTGTAGTCACTGATGTCACAATGTATGATTCTTTCAGCTTTCTTCTGTGCTGAGCCCACACACCACTCAGTTTCATAGGATGTATTTCAGTAAGTGTATACCACTGGCAAGCTTCAGTGGAGGGTTAGGATTTTCCATGCTTGTCTATCTTCTGTTATTTATATGCTAACTGAGATTTGCAACTTGATGGGGAGGCTGAGCCTTTTAAGAGAGGTAAGCTTTGAAAATAAGTGGCACTCTTACTGACTCTGCAGTTGCTTTTATGATTTCATATATAGTATGAATATAAGTAGAAATTTGTACGTGTATGAAATTATTTTGAAATAAATTAAAAATATTTCTGAGATTTGATTACACCGTTTAGATTACTCATCATTAGGACTAAGCCCCTTTAGTTACACAGCTTAGTTTACTCTTCATTAAGACTAAGCCCCTTCAGTGTTCTACCATAACAGATGACAGATGAAATAATACTGGCATGATTTGATGGTAGCAAACTTCCATTTAGCAGTATTTTTCAGATTTGCAACAGTTGAATGCAGACAAAACGAGATAGACCACTGCTCCTCTGTTCAGACAGTTTAGAGGGAAGACTTTTCCTTTGTCCTCCAATTGGAGGTAGTCATTGTCAATTAGGAGAGGTCTAGGACAGCCAAAAATGAAAGAGGACAATCACGAATAGGATTTCTGACCCTAAGTGTTAATTGAAGTGGTCTAATGGCTTGATTATTTTGAAAATTGCTGTTACTGTAGTGTCTGTGTGGGCTGCAGGCCCAGTACAGACCTAGAAGGAGCAGACTGTCCAGCTCTGTAGAGTGTTGCTGTCAGGTTAATGGTCTTTCCAGGAGTGACCAGCGATCTTAGTCAGTGCCATCCTGTGGTGATCTTGTGATATTGATGTCAGACATAGCTGGGTTAGTGATCCAGTGTCTTGATGTGTTAACATCACGTTGGACCCTAAGCAAGAAGATGTGCAGTTTAATGCCAACAAGACTTTCAAAAATCTGTTTAGGAATAGCATAGAGAGCACTAAAATAAATTAGTTATATTTTCTGTAACAGAGTTTCTTTTACATTTTTAAACTCTGGTGGAAAGTAAGTGGACAGTCTTCAATAAATCTGCTTTGTATTTTTTTTTTTTTTTTCTCCAAAACATATTTTACAGTAATTGTCTCCAAATATCTCTTTGTATTTTTCTAATAAACAAATACTGCATTTTACATCACATTTTGACTTCTGTTATATGAAAGGCTTACTTTGTATCCATGCAAATGTAATAAAACCAAGACAAAGCTGATAGCCTCTTTTGAAATAAAAGTATTTTTAATCTAGTCAGATTTATATTGTCTATTCATATATCTTTGTTTTGTACTGATTTTTGTGGTACTGATTTTAGACTTAAGATCGGCATACATCTTATGCTTGGAAGTAGATTTGCCAGATAGTTTTTCTCCTCATAAATAAAGTTTTAGCAGACACTACACAAAACTCTGCAATTAAAAAGATCAGGGGTTTACTCAACAATTATCAATAGTTCAATTATACAACTAAGAATTATCTGAAAATAAATAAGCTTTCCTTCCCCCCTGAACCCTGCTTTCTCTTAAATTCTTTATTTACTTTACTCCAACATAGATATATAATTTGTCAATTATATACCACTTATCCACCAAATACCTCTTGAATACTTGGTCCTATACAGAAAAAAAACAAACAAACTTGAAATTATATAACAAATACATTTATTCTTTGAGATATATTCTACCTTTTCTGATCTATTGTGAATATTTTCCAGATATATCTTTTCAAATAAAAAAAATTAGTATATTGTTCATGTAGTACATCCTGTAAGAAATAAACCACATGCTCTTTAATGTACAATACATTTTTACTCATTTTCTTACTGGACAGAGCATAAACCATTAACATGAAAAGAATTGTGCAACAGGGCCAGGATAAATGGCCTATTAACAGATAAGTGTCATGCAGTGAGGTCTGTTGGATTTAGTGTACAGATACCTGTTAATTTCAAGACACTTTTGGTCAGATTCTTGGAGAAAGTAGTATTTGGATAAAATGGTATGATCATTTCCATAGAGCTGGCAATATCATGTATAATGCTTGAAAGTGTTCTACCAGTTTCCCATTAGCTTTTGCTAATGAAATTGCCTTCAAACCTTTGTTTGAAAAATAAAAAATAAAGCACAGCCTCTGAAAAATAATGCATTTCTGTGCTTTCCTTGAGGAGCTTGTTATAGACATGGATGATTATGCACATTAAAAGAAGATGCTAGATGATATAGGACCATGTACTGTCTCAACTCATGTTTTATTGGTGACTGTGTTTATAAAAACAAATGGTTATACAGACTTGGTTCCATCTGTGATTTCTTTCAGAAATTTCTTGGATTTGCTTGTCAAAGAAACTGGGCTTGTGTTAGATGGAATATTCACATCCAGTCTGTTCACCTTTTGATTCAGTTATTTCATTAGTTGTGGTGGTGCTCAAGTTTTTGCCAGTTCTCCAAAATAGCATTTTAATACTGGTAAGTAATTCTCCTGGATATTCAATTGCAATATTTTTGGATCACAGATTTCAGGTGATTTTATAGGTGATTTGTGACAAAAAAAAAGGGGAAAAACCCTCTCGTGGATTCAAGAAGAATTATGCAAAAAGAGGTGAAGCCTATGTAAATCTTTGGTACATTTGACATTACCAAAACTCTCTGACATTTATTAATTAGTAGGAATGTATCTGGATCTCATGGGATGTCTTAGGCAAAGAATGAAAAAAGATCATAGCAACAACTAGAGGAAGCAGCTAGTGAGTTGTTGCTGTATGAAATGTACCAAACATTAGTGCAGATGGTCCAGTGCAGCACTTGAGGAAACAATTCATCAATCGCAGTGTTTCTTCTCAGTCAGATATGTAGTCTATAGTTTGCTATTAGTTTCCCAATCCAAATATATCTCTACCAATAATGTAATTATTATTATGTCTGCCTACTGCATATCATCTACATGAAAGCAAAGATAAGTTCTCAGTACACAATGGCGTGAGGGGAAGTAGAACTTTCTGCAAATTATGCACAGCTGGACAGATGAGCTGTGGTGCCTGAGGCTGTGAATTTGTATTAACACAGCCAGCAGTAGGTCTGCTTCCTGAATTAGAAATGTTTGGTGCGTGTAGTTTTCAAATGTGCAGGTGGTGAATTTGGGGACAGATGATGTAGATCCAGTGGTTTTGACAGATTAAATAACAGCAGTTGGCATAACTGGAAATTAATCGTGGAGCTCGAGGAGAGAGCTAGCGTATTAATTTCGTGCTCATTGTGATAATATATGATTTAGTTCAGGTAGACAAGTTACAGTGCAGGTGGACTTAATGCTTAAATCTAAAGAGCCTAACAGTTACTACAAAAATACATTGCTTTGTTTAATCTTACATTTGTTATGTCTTTCTTTTTCTCAAGATCTTGTAGTTAACTGTGAGTTAGTGTTTTTGAAGACAAATGCTTCTTGTTTATATTGGTTTGATTTCATCTTTACATAGAGATGTTTCAAATACAGCGCCTTAGGAATATGGAATGCAGGCCACCTGTCACTTACATTAAAAATAAGCAAACAAAAAAAGTTAACTAGAAGAGCCAGTAAGATTTTTTTACTGTTGTACTTTGAAAGGCATGCTGCATTGATTTATCTGCCCTGATCTGGTATAAAGGTGTGATGAACTGAAATGCAGGGGATTAATGGTGCAGTTAACATGTGCCATTACTCTTACAGCAAGTTGTTATGGTCATAGAGAGGCATGGAAGCAGAAGTAAAAGTTCCTCCTAGGAGAGCTGACTGACCCTCTTTTGTGCTGTAGAGTAGCAAATGTATATTTATCCTTGTAATTTCAGTCTGTATTTTCTTGTTCTTATTTGCTTTGGAAATAAGATGTTCTAGTGAATTGTCCTCTTGTCCAAATCTGTCTTGTCTATAAAAGTTTTAGCTTGAGAAAACTGAAATTACAGCAGGTAGTTAGAATCTTTTGTTTTCACTTTCTTCCTTTTCTGCAAGGGTTTTTTTTTTTTTTTTTTTGGTTTTTTTTTTTTTTTTTTTTTTTTTTTTTTTTTTTTTTTTTTTTTTTTTTTTTTTTTTTTTTTTTTTTTTTTTTTTTTTTTTTTTTTTTTTTTTTTTTTTTTGTTTTTTTTTTTTTTTTTTTTTTTTTTTTGTTTTTATTGTTCTTTGTTTGTTGGTTTGTTTTCTGTAACTTTTTTATTTTTGTCTTAGCATCCCAGAGCCTGTGAAATGTTTTCCACTCATAATAAAGGTGTAATAATGGTCAATATGCTGATCAATAAAGTAGAAACCCCAATAATTCTTGGCTGATTTACATTAGCAGTTCTCTTATGCTGACTTTAAGTGTCTTTTAGTGAAGGATTTCTTGTTCTGGCAATGAAAATTACATTAGCAATGTAGAAGTTACACTAGCAATGCTATAGAAAGGACAGGAGATGGGAGAAGTTGTAATAGTGCCAGCGTGTTGAATTCTCTTGGCTATTAAATAGATAAGATTGGACAGCTAAATAAGCCTTGCATTTGTATATAAGTAAATGATCACTGGATAAGAACACTTCACAGAAACATCCTTCTGTGGTAGATTTGATTTTCTGTTTGCCCCTGGAGAGTGGTCATTTGGTGAGGCTTTATATTTCACTGCTTCCCAAAATCAATTAGAGCTGGTTTATTCAAGAGGAAACAAAATGTGTAAATTGGAGAAGATACTGTCTGGAGCCTGAGACATCAGTGAAGATGATGGAGAAATGGCAGTTCCATCTTGGGGGACAGTTAATGGTTTTCTTAACAGCAGTGATAGCACTTGCAACACCAGTTCTAGCTCTTAAGGCCTGAAAGCTAAGCACTAAACATATTCATGTCTAAGTGCGTATTCCAGTTCTTACCTCCACTGTGAAAGATAAGGATGCTTCCTAAAAGCCCCAGCCTCTCCCTCTCTTGTCATCCCCAGCATGGTGGAATGTTTTCCTCCTCTTGCTTATTACTGCCTGAAGAGACCTATCCTAGCCTAAGTCTGTAAACAGGCACTGAGTTGCAGACAGACGACCAGTTTCAATGGAAGGTTGACATGATAACTTCCAAAGAAAAAGAACACACACGGATAGTACATACAAAAGAGCATAGAGAGTATAGTAGTAGGAGGAGTGGCAGTTCACATACTGTGTTCTGGAGAACTTATCTTTGCTTTCTACTTAAACCAGCAGGATATAAATCAAATTGTATTTACAACAGGAGCTGATGCTTCTGAACATGAGGGTTTGGTTTAGTCTGAGGTGGTACAATGTAGAATTTACCAGTCAAGGTAAAAATACAATTTTTAATATCATCATCCCTCTGTAGAAATCTAGACTGTACACTTTGAAAGTGAGTCTCCTTCTGAAAAATATTTTAATTTCTTTTGTCTTAATAAAGTATTTATTGAAATAAAATCATTGCTTTTTAATAAAACCATATTCAGTGGTATCATCAAGTGGTATCATTACTGAATATATTTTTAGTTAGGAATGTTATGTTGCTCTTGTTTTTTTTATGCTGTTTGTCCCAAGAATCATAAAAAGTGACCTTTTTTGTTTCATTTCAAATACTTGGCTTTTTGGGGTGATGGATTTTTTGTTTTGTTTTGTTGAGGTTTTTTGTGGGTTTTTGTTGGTTTGGTTTTTTTTGTTGTTGTTGTTCTCATGTGTGGGTTTTTTGTCTGTGTGCTTTTGTTTGTTTTTTTTTTTCCCCATGTGCCAAATTTTACTATTAACTTGCAGTTTCTCAGAGAAACTAGTTTTGCAGAGAAGTGCGTGAAGAATATGAAGAAATTTACCTGGAATTATATAAAGGCAGGCGTAAAAAACTGTGGGATTTAATGGTTCTGTCACTGGTACATGGGGGTGAGGGAAAGAAAATTAGAGTAAAATGTGCCTTCATCCTACTCATATACATCACTTAAAGATATTAATGTAATTGTTGATGAAGACCGTACAGTTGCTGCTTAACCATTATTTCGCATTTAAGTCATATTCCATAGTTATAAAACTTTTTTCTGATCACTTTTTAAACCAGAATTGATATATTTTTCTTAGCTCAAAATATGCTAAGAAATAAAGCAGACAGAAGAAAGCAATTTTTCCTCAGAGGTTGCAGAGTGCTTGTCTTTCATGTTCTTAATAAGCAACTTTCCCCTATTTATATAAATGGACATATTGCATACAACAGCAATTTTGAGAGCAATTTTTCTTTGCTTGCTGTGAGCTGTATATTTAAAAGATTACAAGCATGACTAAGATCTCATTAATACTGTTGCATTGGTTTATACCATTGTCTTCAGTGACACTGTGCCTATTATCTGAGTGTCTAGAAGTATTTAGTGCTTAAAGAAAGGATAGTCAGGTTCCAGGATTTTCCCCTCCTTTTGCAGCTAATACCTCATCATTTAATGTATTGATTTGGCAGAGGTGTCTCTTTTCAGCTAAGAAGAACTTGTTCTCTGTGGAGTAAATTGTTTACCAGCCAGCTATATGTGTTTGCCTTAGCAAATCTGAGTGAAATGGTCCATCACAAATTCATGTAACTGCATTAACCTTCTTGACATTGTGACTCTGAAAAGTTGAGGATAGAGGTGAATGACAGGAGGTGGTGAAGATTCTTGAACATGATGCACATTTTACTATGTGTAAATAAGCTTAGAAGTTAACTTAGGAGTTTTTAGAGATAAATTTCTCTTTTAAATTTATTTGTCCCCTTTAGATGATTCTTGTTAAACAGGAAGAGTATGTTTTATCAGAATTTTAGCTCTTAATCCACACTAAATTCTAGTGTGGATTCTATTTCTACTCAGATTTTATGTTTAGACAGGTGGAAGTTGCAGGTACAGAAGGAAGAAAATAGATGAAAAAAACTTAATCACAACATTTTTTATTACTTTACACCAATTTCTTTTTCTGCTCTGACATGTACCAGGACTGATTATTTATACTACATACTTTCTATGAATAAATAAGCACTGAATTTTCTATAGGAAAATATATCAGACTAGAAGTAGTTTTCTAGAGAAGATTAATAAAAATTTGGCTGAAGAATTCAACTTTCTAGAACAATATATTGCCTTTATTTGCAAAAACATAAAATATTTTGTCATTAAAAAAAATTGGATGAAGAATCTAGACTTTGCTAGATTGTTACATGCAGTCCAGAGTCTTTCATATATCTAAAGAATAGTTTGTGGGAGGGAGGAAAGAAACAAAGGAACGAATTTAATATTTATTTTTTTCTTTTTTCTTAGTTTAGTTTTTATTTGGCTAATGTACTGTATAAAGCAAAATGGATTTCAGATATCTGGACTGATATACACCCCAACACCCCAGCCTGCAAGACTGCTCAATATTACTTCACAAATGCACAAAATTTCCACTTTAGGAAAGGAGAGGAGAAGGTGAAGATTTGAGTCTATCCCAAATACAGAATCAGAATGTAGCTCCAGCACTAAGACTGGGAAATGCTTCAGGGTTCTCTGATCTGAATGTAACTGAAGTCGTGCCAGGAATCACTCTTGCTTATCCTCTGTGATTTTGAAAGTAGTAAATGTATGGACTGCCATGACATGGCATGTACAGAACAACTACGGGATCAGCCACAGCCAGCATGGGTTTAGGAAATATAGGTCCTGCTTGACCAATATGATCTCCTTTGATGACCAGGTTACCTGCCTAGTGGATGAGGGAAAAGTTGTTGTCTGGTTTCAGTAAAGCCTTTGGCACCTTCTCCCCCAGGATTCTCCTGGAGAAACTGGCAGCCCGTGTCTTGGACAGATGCACTCTTGGCTGGGTTGAAAAATGGCTGGATGGCTGGATGGCTGGATGGAGAGGGTGGTGGGGAATGGAGTTACACTTGTGTCAGCTGGCTCAAGTGCTGTTCCCAAGGGCTCAGTGTTGGGGCCAGCCCTATTTCATCTCTGTATTGATGATCAAATGCATTTTCAGCAGTTTGCAGAGGACAGCAGATTGTGTGGGAGTTTTGATCTGCTGGAGGGTAGGAAGGCTCTGCAGAGGGATGGACAGCACAGATCGACGGGCCAAGGCCAGCTGTGTGAGCTTCAGGAAGATGAAGTGCTGGGTCCTGCACTTCAGACACAACAATCCTATGTAGGCTTTCAACCTAGAAACAGGAAAGACTTTTCATTCTAGGTTTTCATCTGCATTGTTACACAAAAGGCGTTTGATTGAAGAATGGTAATTTTTAGGTTCAAGTGTTGCATGTCTATGCACTATATAGGGGGCTTCTGTACTGTAAAGTCTACAAAACAAAAAGTAAGGAAATCTGAAGCAGGAAGGTGGACAAAAGAGGGACAATTCTTGCTGTAGTGATGGTTTTTCCTACAAGTACTTGCCATACAACACTATTGGGATTTGCAGTTACCAGACTGTGTATCAACACAAGACCTAAAGTGTGAGAACATCAAGGGAAAAAGAAAAATTATGTTATGGAGGGTTCTGGAAAACACTGCTTCAGTGGCTTAGATTATAGCTTACAGGGCCGTGAATTGCAGACCCTTGACATTACTGAGGTTGAGACACTAATTTACTCAAGGCAAAGCTTGATTTACCAGCATTCATGAATGGAAAATTTGTATTGGATCACTTAAACTTAACATCAGAGATAGGAAATGTAGGATAATGTAAAATAACTTAGAGCTTTTGCCTGGATACTTTCTTTTTCTCAAAAAGGAAGAGAATAGACAATTCTAAGGGTATTTTTGTTTGTCTTTACCTTGCTCTAGGTAAAGATGTACTGTATCAGTAAGTACCTTTATTTTTAAACTATATAGTTTTAAAACAAAACTCCAAAATTTACTTTATGTTTTAATATATTCATCAAAATGGAACCAGTACTTTTTTTTGTGTGCTGTTTGTAAGTACTAGGTGACTTTGTATCCCTTTATAACTTCTATTATTTCATAATGGATCCTTTGGAAGGAAGGATGTCCTCTCTTCCTAAGACTACATCATTTATCAAACAGTAATTGCCACGGTACATTTAGATGTACTATGACTTTGTAAATCATCACAAGAATTGCCTGATATCCACATTACCCAGTGCCTCAAGGTATTCCAAAATACAAAATCTAGCCACAGGCATTAACAACATGTACAGTGATTGCTGTCATATTTTGGTGCTGTTCCCAGAAATGCCACATTCAGAAGGTTGTACTTTGAGGAATGATGCTGCATAATCAGATAGCTAAATTCGTTAGAAGCTGAGGCACCACAACAGGGAGTACAGTGTTTTCCTTGATGATCTTGGCTTTTGCAGTGGCAAACAGCAATACCCACAGAATTTCTTGATCTGGTTACCAACTGATTCAGCCTTTCAAACTATTGTCAACACTAGAAAATCTTTTCATTACATTTTTTAGCTTAGTTTCAGTTTTCTTTCCTGAGAAAACTCTGAAAACATGCAGATGTTCCTCAATAGTCCAGGTAGCTACTTTGGGCAACGAGATCAGTTGTTCAGTGGCTGGGTGACAGACATTATTCTTAGGGTTTGGTGGATAAAAACTGAAGAAGCTGAGAAATTCTGGCTGTTAATTCTGGACTGTTCTGCTATAAGAAATAGGGAAAAACCCACTACCACCACCTGCCTACTCTCCCACCACCCCCAAAGAAAGAACCAACAAAACCCCTTCTTTTACCATATACCTAACTCATTAGTGGTTGATGAAAGATCCTTACAGGTTGCTACTCTGTTTCCCACAATGAACTGTATCTGTTCAGTAAGACCATGTTTTTGCCTTTTTTTTTTTGGTCAAATGTCTACTGAATATATTGCACAAACTTGGAGAACTAGAGAGGAATGCATTTTAGTTTTAGTCCGTGTATTCTAGATAATCAATTCATGCTCACATATGCTGAGCTTTATGACAAAAATTTCACACTTTTTTTTCTATATCTGGTTCAATGAAGACAACTTTGGTGATGCACCAACAACCTCTGGATTTCAGTGATTTTCCTACTAGTAGATGAGCATCTTTCTCTCAAAGATGTCTCTATCACATCAGTGAGGATTCTATCTGTCTGCCAGTGCACTTTACTTCCTGCTATTATCTACTACTAGTTTAGCTCAGATGCCACTGAAAATCATAGTTCTGAATCTCTTGGAAATGCTGTGGATATTGGTTTTCACGATGAAAAAATATAGCTAGATCAATCTAGATGCTTTCAGATGCTGACCAGATTAACTGGTCTAGTAGGATTATCAAAAGTATATGCAGATGATTGGTAAGATTTTTCTGAAGTTTTTAAGGAAAGTCCTTGCTTGAATCCCCTGTGAGTTGGTTCATCCTGCATACCAGAAATCTGTTTTCAAACTGAAGACAGTTGTGTGCAAATTAGTTATTTTAGGTTCTCAATCAATGCAATTTACAGGAATAATTAAGGATTTTGAGATGCAATTGATCTTTTTAAAGGTTTTCTTCAGAATGAGATAAAGCACATGTGATTAATGAATAAATTAATTTGATCAGGTGAAACTGGATCTTGGTCAGTTTACATTGTTCCAGAGACTATAGGCTGTTGGCTTTCCTATTCTAAGGACTATCTGGCACACCCATACTATTGGTGAAGCAAAGGTCCCTTACAATTTAGTACTTTATTTTTATTCCTGTGTATATAAGTTACAGGTCCTGTTTTAAAATAAAGGACTCCTCTTTTCATGGCTTACTGTTCGTGACGTTTGAATGCCTGCCTGATTTTCAAACACATCTTCATTATGAAGCTGTGGAATTGTTGGATGTCTCATATGCTTGAATGCCATTGATAGTCTAGGATCTAGCCTTAATTTTAAGTTATTACTGTACCTATCAGAGTCCTGAATCATTAGACTCTCTTCCTTTCTGAACTCTGCATGCTACCACATTTGTCAGGTTTTTGTGGATTATTGGTGTCAAGAAATTTCATTCTTCTATGCAACATTGTCATTCAGTGGTTTTAGTTGTATGTAAAAAATATCAACGACTCAGTTTTGATGTATGCAAATTGTTATGTATGAAAGAAATGGAGTATTTTATATGCTGATTACCTCCAAGTACATTCTGTGTGAGACATCCTTTTGAAGAAATGTGTGGAGGAGTTTAACAGGATTTTCAATTATTCTGAATGTAAAAGGGGTGAAAAAAATTCAAGGGGTATAGCATCTATTTGAAATAATTATAATAGATATGTTGTACTGTGCCTGAGTTTAAGGACTCAGACTATCATCTCTTATTCTTTTGGATGTTTTGCTAAGCAGAAAACAGTGGAGTTGTGGCTGAATTTTTGGGGGGTGGTGAAATGCAATGGAGAGTACTTACATTTAGAGGACTAAATTCACAATATGATCACTGGAAATTTCATGTGTATTTCAGAAGGAAAATCTCCATGTGTTGCCTGCTTAAATGTATTTAACACAAGACATAAAATTTAAACTTCCAAAAGCAGCAATAAAACCAGCAGCTTTTATTTCTAGCTAATACTGAATATTTTAAACCCTCTACTCTTTTTGGAATTATGAATTGCAGTATGAAATTTGGAAGCAGAAGACTAGCTTTATTATATGTAATAATGTCTGAGTACATGATATAATTCTAATAACGAATAATTCTGTTTCAATATTTTACTGAAGGGTACCAGTGAACAGCTAATATAGTGGTTGTTGCAGCACAGGTTTCTCCATTCAGCAGAAACTGTTAATATTTCTCACATTAAAAGGGCTAAAGAATTAGACATATATGGATTTATTGTTTTGTTTTTTTAATTGAAACTCATGTTAAAAATATTTTTCAAATTAAAAAAATCAGGTTCTTATAAAAATAGAATTTGTGCATGTATATCTACATGTATTCTTCAACTCATTTCAATGTTTGGTGCTTTTTATTGTTTAATAAAAGATAGCATATGTCCACTTGATAATCTTGAAGGCCTTAATGTAGACCTTTGTAATGAGAAGTTTTAAAAAATGAAACAAATGCAAACTCAAATTCTTTATAAAAAAGGAAAAAAGATTGTCTGTAAGGATTCTTTTACTGTGAATGACTCACTTAAATACTGTCTAGGGGATGTTTGTTTTTATGAGGGCGTGCATTGCAGGTGGATTCTTGAGTAAAACACTGGCATCTTGTCATGTACCAGTAGTGATAATCTCTGTTCACAGTTGGAAGTGCTTGCATGGAAAGAATCTAATTTCAAAATCTTATGAGCTGTGTTTTCTACAAAGATATTTTTTCTTGATATCTTAAATTCATTTTCAACTTCTGAGAATATTATTTAAAAAAAAAAATTGAAGAATGCCAAGTTTTTAAGGATGTAAAACTCTTGGAAGAGTTAAGGGCTGTATTTAAAAACAACATATTTGCTCTTATATCCTGTTACTGAGGAAATCTAATAACTGAATTACTAACTAAAACCAGATGATGACTACAGCAATATAATATTAGACATGTGAATAGGAAAAATAAATGAATGAGAAAGAACTGCAAACTGGAATGCTTTTAGTGTTTAAGTGTTTGTAATACAAATTATATATTACTGGAAGATGTAGTTTATTTGTAGAAGCTTTTATTTGCATGAAGAATGCCTTTGTTATCATATTTACCTGTGGTTGGAAAAGTTTTTATATAGTACGGAGTTACTAGTTAAAAAATAACATTTAGAGCTTGCAGTACCCGAGAAAAACAAGGATTTTGTTGCTGCAAAGGTTTGTCATTAAAGGGGTCTTTTGAGCTATTAGTTTTTCAAGCTCTTGAAGATCAGTCCACTTATGTGCCTGGTGTGAGCTTATGCTTTGTCATTATCCTTCCAACTTATAACTTCTGCACATGTGTGTTTCCCCAAGTCTGTGTGTACTCAGAGGAGTATTTCTACAAATGTTTTGAAGCACTGTGCAGCGGCTTCAAGTTACTGGATCATTACACATCCTCACAGTGACACATCAGTGCTCTTCAGCCCTCCAGAGGCTGGTGCTTTTCTCCAGCAGAAAGTCTTCTGGGACCTGAACCATGGTCTTTGCATAGCACTACAATGCAGAGGGTAACATGCCAGTTTGATCAGAGTTAACTTTGTGTCACTATACCACATCATCACATCCTACAGCTTTTTGAGGTAAAATTTGTCTTGTGGTTTGCAAAGTGACAGCACTTTTGCATTTGTGGAAGAGACTTCTACAATATGTTTCTCTTTAATGTTCTGCTGGAGACCTAGTGATAGTTATTGCTGTCACAACAATGTTCTTATGTGTGATTTATAATTGTCCAGTAGCAGCTACCAGCTATTGTCAGAATTTCCTCCAAAAATTATGTCCAATAGATTGCAGTCAAGTATGAGACAGCAAGTATAAGACTTGGATACGTGGACTGACATTCTGCAGTTTACTGATCTCATGAGAACTTTTATTGACTTTGAAGGGCTCTGGATCAATCTCTTAGTTTCTGCTCAGATCAACTACAGCCTTTCTTCAATTTTTTAACACTGAAATAGTAAAAAGCCAACATATTCATAGCTCATTCACTCATGAATACCCTTATTCTTCCAAGTAACAGCAGGGTAGAGAAAAGCAATTGACTTCTCAACCAGATAAATGGAAAGAGTAGAGATATTGTACTCATGACAGTTGTAAATTTGGGGTTGTTATGACCTGTAATCAACAGCACATGATATAACCTAGTGCTATTGCAGGCAAGAGATCTAAAGATGACTGACAGCCTAAAGCAAGTAAGATCTAGCTAAAAACAGAATGTTCTAAACACAGAACAATGACTCTATATATAGCCCTACAGTGAGGGAAATCTTTTCATTTCTCTTTCTGATGGGAGACAAGAGAGAATTTATTTGACTTTTGGGAAGCTTTAGAATCTTCAGCAAATATTCCAAGACACCGGAAACATTTTAGGCAACTTACTCAGTTCATGTAATGGAGTTTAAATAAATTTACCAACATATTGATTTCCTGCATTGGGGAAATGTGAGGGTTCTTATTATTACTGTGTTTGTTATTTGCTTTTCAAGTAATTATTCAACACTGTCCACTGCTAATTTTAGAGGATTCTAAATACAATAGATTCAGTTAGTACATGGAGTGGTTGATTAGCTGAGGATTGAGATAATCCATTGTCGTTCTTTAATGCTTCTCTTGTGGGTATTCCAGTGACCTCTCATAACTCTTAACCTTTATCTAACATTTGGTACATGGTTCATTTAGCACAATAAAACTATAATGAATGATTAAGTTGTAATTAATGAATTTAGCTTCTTGCATTTGACTCAATTCTTAGTAAAAGCATTAAACAAACTGCATTTGTTTCACAAATGTCTTTTCAATGCCTTAAACATAATCAAAATTATTTAGGGCCACATTCTCCTCTTTTATATATATTTATCTAGTTTTCTGTTGATCTTTTCTGCGGTCTTCACAGACTCTTTGAAGCTAGAGGAAAATAAAAAAAAAACCAAAAAAACGCAAAACTCTTACAATGCCAAATGCATTTACCACACCTTCTGTAAAACACCTTAAGTCAAAATTTCAAGACAACATGGCCAATTGCTTCTTGAGCTATAGGATTTCACACCATTCAGCTGACAGTAATCTGGAAGTAAAGAGGGAGGTTGTACTGCACCATGCCCCAGTTATAGAGGGAATCTAGTTTAGTTTTCTCTCCAGAAAAATCTACTTCAACCCATGTCACTGCCTCTTTTCTCCTAGAGATCAGGAATTGGGTTGATCATGAAGTTGCTCTCAAGACAGGATCCCTTCTCTTGTAGTCTTCTCAGGCACTCCCAACAATAGTAATGCTGGTAGGGGCTGCCACCATTGCTGTTCTGTAATATTTTTTCCCTAAGAAAGGAAACACATTTTAAAATATTTTCTTTTTTTATATACTTGATTTTAGTAAACTGCCAAAACTTCCCTGAGAAGGAAAAACTAATAGTTTTAAGTCGAGCCCAGATAAACCAGAATGGAATTTAATTAGACAAAGGTTTCCAGTGAAAGACTTTTCTCCTCGTTGAATTTGAGGGAAGAGGAATTGGAACCTTAGATGTAAGTTCTCTACAATTTTCTCTTGTTGTTCTTTGTTACCAAAGTAAATTCTGTCTGTATTTAGACTGCAAACCTGGGGCAGGATTTGAAACATTGGGAGCAGACTCAGCTAAAGACCCAGGTGGGCCATGAACAGCTCGGTAGTTACTTTCATACCTCTCTTTCTGTTCATTCCTACTTAGAGTTATGTTATCTGAAAGGGAACTCCACATACACAAAAAAATGTTTTTATTAGGAGGCCTTGTGATGTAGACAACTGTGGGAATGAAGGTGATAGAGAGAAAGAAATTAAGCTGCAAGCTCAGAGGGCCTCTTATAAACATCAAGTGAAAATCTTCTGGGTCTCAGATGTGTTTATGTTTGCTCACAAGGTTGTGGTTACCAAACAGAGACTTAAGTGTTTTTTCTCTTTATGTTAGGGAGGCTAAAAGAGGTGTAAGGGTGCCTATATCGCATTTCATATCACTAAGCTTTTTGTGGTGGTGGAAGAAAATGGAGCTGTTTCTTTTCTGTTCTGACTCTGTGACTTTCCATTGGTAAGCAGGTGATTCTGTATGACAATTTAAACCAATTAGGAAAGATGTAAAATTTCTTCCCTTGTCTCTTGAGGATAGAACAACACCTGGGGATATAGGACTGTAGCAATCCTTGTTCTACTTGACTTGAATCAGACTTTTGCTCAGTTTTCACAAAAGATATTCACTTGAGATGTCAGAGATTATAGTTCAAGCTGTTCTTTAGTTGCTAATACTAAATGACGCTGCTCGGTAAGGAGCAATAATGAACTGAGTAATTGATGAAGTGATTCACTGGCATGAATTAGACATAACCAAACACTGAACATCTGCTATAACCTTTGCAACTGAAGTCTAGCTTGAGTCAGTCATGTTGATGGCATATTCCATCTTTCTTGAAAAAAGTGCATGTATTTACAGAAGAACAGAATAACTGACTGAGGTTTGAAGGAACCTGTGGAGATAATTTTCTCAAATCCTATGCTCAAGCAGACACACCTACAGATGATTGTCCAGGACTGTTGTCCAGACAATGTTTCACTATCTCCAAGGAGGAGAATCCTACAACCTCTCAGAGTAACTTGTGCCAGTGTTTGATCATACCCAAAACTGAAAAGCATTTCCTGATATTCAGAGGAAAATTTCTGTGGTTGTTTGTGCTCATTGCTTCTGTTCGTGTTACTGAGCACCATTCAACACCTGAAATTTTGAATTGAGAAAAGATGAGATTTATGGAGAAATATGTTTATTTGAATGCTTCTAATCATACTGATTGTTTTTAAAAATCACCTTATCAGACTGCTGTTGTACTTTGGGTTTGTCTCTACTCCCCAGCTTCATCACAAGTTTCTTCTTGTGAAAACACTGCTCATTTTTTTTCAACTATCATTTTGAGACTAGTAAGGAGGTTGAAAAAATACACATCTTGCAGCTTAAATCATGTGGTTTTTAGTCCATAAGTCAGTGTAGAATGTGGTTGTGTCTGCCCCTAGCTTCTGATGATAATTTCTACAAAAGTAAATACTGCTTAGAATAAACAAATTATTAAGTACCTTCTGAAAGGAGAAGGGATGGTGACACGGAAGGAGATATAATATCAAGGTAAACAAATGAGTAAATGTCTAAATTATCTGAGACTGTAGTCCAGTGATGACACTTCTATACAATCATTGTGGTTTGGACATTTATTTTTACCTAATGATTTAATGCAAAATGCATAATGATTAAACTAGTAACCTTGTTGTTCTTTCTTTATACAATGCTTTCTACTAGGAAGATAGCTGTTCTTACTTTATTTCATTTGAGATTGCTAAATTTTAAGACGTGTTATTGTGTTAAAATTTCAGTTAGGTTTAGCAAGGTTTAGCAAGGTTTGTAACGAGAGTTACTATCACTCATTTTAATGAAAAATGTTGAACTTCTGGGTGCAGAAGATAATTTCCTAAGGGTCTGAAATCATATTAGTGAACTTCACACTGATAGCTTGCTAGCAACAAATGTTCTAAGCATTACCTCTTAAGGAAATATAGATGGACCCCCTTTCTATCTCTAACAACAGATTTATCTACCAATTAGACAATTTGAGAGGCAGTACCTCTGTGGCAGGCATAAGTGCTGAAAAGGTGGCTCAATCATATTAAAGAGTGAAGATAGGTCATAATAGGAAATGAAAGCTTCTCTATAGAAAAGGAATAGAGACAAGAGCAAGACTGAGGTCTCTGTGGAGTCTCTAATTTTGAGTACTCGGAGTTAAGGAATTTAGTGCTGAGATGTATTTCAAAGGTGGCAGTCTGGGTGAAGAAATGGGAAAGAAAAGAATGTTATAAAAATCAGTGGTAACTAGTTTTCTTTCTTAAGCGATTGTGTGAGTTTATTCTGCAGTGTTTGGTGTGGGTTTATCTTCATATATTTGCTTCAATCCACATAGTTGTCATGATGGTGACTGGGAAAAGATATATTATGGGCTTAGGAGATGCAGATTTTGGTGATTATGTTGTGGATGGAATGATGACTGCTGAAAGAAGGATATGTTCTTCATTTGTCTGTCATTGTGGGTCCGGTCACAGCTGGGGTTTTTTGCCATGAGAACATTTCATTCACCTTGGTAACATTGTGTCATGGCATCGAAGGGTGCAGAAATGTCAGAGGCTCCGCATGGAGGGCAGCACGGCCGAACCTGTCAGCCAGGACCTGTTCCACTCAGTCAGGAGCAGGATAGCAGGGCAGCTTCAGCCCCGGGCATCGGGAATCTCTCTGGCCCTGTCCGGGCAGGGCTGCGGGGATCTGTGCCCGGTTCAGCAGGGCCATGGCCGGGTAAAGGCAGTGAGGAGCTGTGCCATGTCCAGCGGGGCCATGGCCGGGCTGGGCAGGGTGGGGCTGTGAGGAGCTGGGGACCGGCCCTGCTGCGGCCCGGCCAGGCTGGGGCTTAGGGGGATCCTGGGCCCTCGGAGGGTCAGGGCTGGTGGTGTCCTCAGGGATGTGCTATGTTGAAAGGCTTTCTGAAAATGTTCATTCTGGAGAGGCAGCATAAACGGGTCACATTCTGTGAAATGACTTACTGACATTTTAGGTTCACTCATGAGAACTGGTAAACACCATGGAGGTGAAAATGAGTAAGAGCTCGGTTTTCAAGAGAAGAAAGTCTCAGAACCTCTGTTGTTGTCAGTCGGGCTCTTGTGCTTTGTATCCTTGGCAACTTCCAGTTACATCAACACTGAACTGGAATAGCGTCCCTATGTTATAGTGCATGTTTTGACCATCAGAAAGGTATTTCAATAGTATAGGAATGAAATTTATGCAGCTATTACCTAAGTGAGGCAGATTTTGATGCACTGATTTCACCTTGATACCTGGGATTGAAATTTCTGTTACCTTACACTGCATTTTTATGGGGTTTGTGAAAACCAGCTCAGTGGCTTAACCAACAATGATAGTATCTGACACATCATCTATGGAGAGCTAAAAACTTTTCCACTTATGAGAGTTTTCATGTATGAGTTTTTATTGAATATATTTTTAGTTATTTCAATCTTTCTGGCTGTGAAAACTTTATGAGAATTTTTTCCTGAATCACTAAAAGGTATATTTATCAGAGTTTGCTCACACATAGAGAGGCATATATAATTTCATCAAAGGTAATTGCTTTACCAGTAATAACTTCGAAGTGACAGAGATAATTAACATTACCTTGAGCATAGCAAGAGCCTTACTGTAATAGTTGCTTAAGTGCCTTTTCATACATTTCTTGCTGTTAGTTTCAGAAACAGAAATAATATTAAAAGCTTCAAGGAGACTTAACTAGATACTTGAAGTGAGGACCAAAAGGTGATCTGAACCCATGCCACTGGGTGGATTATTTTGTCTCCTATTCATTTTACTCCCTATCGGCAATCTCTGAATGCTGTACCTTGACAAGTTTGAGGGCTATTATGTGGAACTCTTGCTGTTCCATCTGCTCTTTAATTTCAATATGTCTCAGCATGGTCTTGAAGGTCTCTTTGGATTTTGTTTCTTTGACTTCAGTTTTGTCGTTAGTTCTTTTTTTTTTTTTTTTTTTTTTTTTTTTTAAATTCAGATTGATCTTTCCCCTCTGCTTTCTGCTGTCTTTCTCCTTTAGCTGTATCTCGTCCTCCTTTTCCTCCTCCTCCTTAATCTCAGGCTTGGCCTTTCTCTTATCCCTGGCTAGAGATTCAACCTTTTCATTTGACACAGGGCTGGCACTCTCCACTTCTGTTTGACCTTAGACTTAATATTTCTTATGTCCTCCGGTTTTTCTGTGTCTTGTTCTACATGCTTTTTTTGGCATTGTTACTTTCTGGCCTGGAGTTTCCCTAAGGGGATTTATCGTTCCATTTGCCATTCAGAATTTCTTAACACGGCAAATTACTCTCTTCTGCATCTTCAGCATTTCTCTGGTCTGTGTTGCTGTTTTTGGGCCTAGGCTTAGTGAGTTTAATTCTTCCTGACTTCTCATAGCAGTTTGCAAATTCTTCAGAAGATTTGTTTTGTTTTGAGTCTAACGCTTTGTTTCCAGCCTCCTTGTTATATTTGGATTTGTTTTGGTTTTGGGATTTTTTTAATTGGCTTTTTTTTATTTGGGTAGGGATTTTTTTTTCCCTCCTCAGCATGATTTATTTATTTTTTTTTTCTTGAAAAGTTCCAGGTTTTGACCTGTAGTATTAATTATTAGGTTTTTTTGGAACCTCATTGCACCAATATTATCATCCTTTCATCCTTTATTTTGTAATGAAATATGTATTATATTCTATTTAAATATTTATCTTCATTTATTCTCCAGATGAGGAGGAATTTGTAACCATTTTTATCTGCTATATCACACATTGTATCTTTTTTTTTAATAGGTGGTTTAGGATGTTTCTGATGTAGCCCACATGAGAAATTAATCTGTGTTTTTCCAATTTCATTAACAAAAAATCATATCCAAATAATTTTGAAGGCAAGATGATCTGTCAATAAATGTTTATGGATAAAATAAGCATCACTATGATTCACATCACTTGTTCCTAGCTGCCATCATTCCTTACACACAGCTTCGTTTCTCCATCTGCATCCTGTGGAGATGGTCTCAGCCTTTCCATTTCTGTGTAACTGCTCCTTTGCTGCTGCCCTTGTATCTTTGGTAGCAACCCATTTTCTCTGAAGAACCTCTCTCTGTTTATTGTTTGTGTTAGGCTGTTCTGCCTACTTCCTCTGTTCATCTTTGGTCTCTGCTAGACTTTTTCCTGCCCTTAGACCTTTGCCAAGATTTATACAATCCTATTCTTTCTTTTTCTTGTAATTTCTCCCTGAAGCCAACCGCTTTGTGGGATATTTTAGTTATTTGTGGCTGAAGATACAGTCCCTCACCTCTGGCATCAGAGGAGTGTCAGTCTTTTTTCCCTGCTTTCTCTGACTGTTGCTACCACAGGGTATCCTTATGGGACAGGCAGAAACCAAGTCTTGATGTACATAAAGGTTCAGCGGTTCAATTATTAAAGCAGAAATAGATAGCAGAGAATCATGAGGAATGAATGTCAGAGGGAGAAAGAAGCAGGTTTCACATCTCTTTCTGATCTGCTTGAAGACAAGGACTGTAACTCAGAATATGTACAATGAGAGGGAGTGTATGGATGAGAGCCTTTCTGTCTTCTGCTGTGCTGCTTTTGATTAAAGTTGCAAAATGGGTCTGAAAAATGGGAGGTTTATTTCTGGATGAATTTCCTGTCTTTAGGTAGAGAATTACTGCCTATTCAGCAAAGGAAAAGTTACATTTCACTGCCAGTGCCTTTTTGGTACTTAATTATATTTGGTTCAAGTACAGAAATTAAGATAGCACTACTCATTTCTTAGATATCTCAAAGTCAACATTACCTCAGCTGGTATATGTGAAGAGTGGGTTGTTCGTTTTCTAACTTGAAGCCCACACTCTTTGACTCATGAAGTTTAATAAGTCTTCTACAATTCAGCATGCCTTTTTTCTCCCCAGTAAAGTTCAAAAGAAACCTATGGTCAGATTTAGTTATTTTGCTTTCATATACTTTAATTAAGGTTAAAAAATATTTCATTTGCATATCTCTGATACTCCTCTAGCTGGTCTGTATCTTTTTCCTGTTGTGAGATTTACCTCTAGCTAGCTTTCCTCTTCTGAACAGCGCCTTCCTCCTAAACTGTCCAGGCAATAAAGAGTTGAAATAGCAACACCTGCTTACTTGATATTCTGACTTATGACAGAGGGAATACCAGAGAACTGCCTGCATGCATTTACCCATGCTCTCAGGCACATGGTGTGATTCTTGGAGTTCTGCATGGGACCAGGAGTTGGACTTGATGATCCTGATGGATCTCTTCCAACTCAGCATATTCTGTTACCCATTGTTTAATCACTGATTTTCTTTTGTAGTTAAAAATATTTTAAAAATTAATTTCTGTGAAATGTTGCTACAGATGAATTTTTTCAATTTCAGTGGGGGGAGGTTATTGTGAAAATTTTCAAAAGAAAGAACTTGGTATGAAACTGAATTGAAAGGGAAAAGTATATAAACATGGTAAAAGTTACATGTTTAAAGATGTGTATAAGATGCTAAGATTAAATTCAAGAGTAGATAAGAGAGACATCATGAACCTATCTTCTCAAGCAGAAGTTAATTACAATAGTCCAGTACTTGTGTTGAATAAATTTGAGCATTAAAGAATAAATAAATACTTCTAGCTTATATTTAAGTATTTCCAGGAGCTGTCAGGGGTTTCGGGAATAGTTGGAGAGAGTGGGTCATTATGTTCAAGAAAACCAGATTTTTTTATGAGACAGAGATTTTATTTCTCAAGTAGACTAAGATCACTGTACATAATGACAGCATGCCAGTTCTTGACATTCTGGGTTCTTGTTGTATCACCTATAAAATCAGAGATGGTTGTGGTAATTCAGAGAAATTACTCAAGTAAGTAAGCTTAAACTGGGTAACAATAAAACCAGGGCCATTATAGCACCATCAGAATTAAGTTACAAATGCATCTATGGAACAGTAAGCAAACCTGTCAGATAGATTTCACAAAAATATGCTTAGAGGGACTGCCAGGTTCCCATAATAATTTTACTAAAAGTTTGAAATCAGTTGTCACAGATATGAAGATAAAATAGCTCTTTAAAAAACAGAAAAGTGTGTTGACAATGCCTACATTTTTGTCTTAGAATTGAAGTTCTAGTATTTTAATGTGTGCCTTTTCTTCCTGATAGTAAGGAACTGCAGTATTATCTATTGCTGTTTTGAAAGCAATTGACTATTGCAGAGAGAAACTCTAAACATGATGTGTAAATGGACATTGTGGTTTACTAAAATATATAAAGTTTAAATTATAACTTAGTCATCTACAACCAAATTCAGTCTGCCAAGGACAAGTAGAAATCTGTACGATAATATGAAGGTGAAAAGGATAAGCACATAGGTACAGAGCTAAACTTGGAAAAACTAGTTCACAAATAGTACTTTCTTAATTCATTTTTGTGCTTTAAAGCCAGGGACTATTTTGTTACCATGGAGAGACAGTAAATGCAATCCCTGTGTTTACCAGTAAAGCTGTGTTCTCTTTTCTCTTCTCTTCCTGTAGCAGTAATTAAGCTATAAAGGAATGCTGAAATAAAGAAATGGAGATTTAAAATAACTGAGAAGGGAAGCTGTGTTAGCACTAGTGCATTTTCACTGCCATTGACAGCCGTTCCTTAAATCCTTCCTTATTTCTTATATCCTAGGTTTAATCACATACTACTGTTGAAGAATTGAAATTACTCTCAGTCTATAAGAGAAGTGAAATCTCCAGTAAAAGTGCCACTGTCATATGGATAGATTTAAGACATTGCTATATCTTGGAATTAAGATTGTCCTAAATGTCAACATCTGATTCCTCAATGGGCATGTATGAAAACCCACAGTGTTGCCAGCCTTCCCCTAAAGCAAGTGTCCAGATGGACACTTTGACAGTTTAGCTAGGGTGTTTCACACATTCCTTATTCATAAGGAATTCTCCTTCATATTTCAGAACTTCTCCTTTTCAGATGTGCATTCACATAGCCATCCAGTGGTACTTATTTCCAACTTGTAATCACTGTGTTTACACAGGATTGAAGCCTGTGTTTGCAGCTGTTACAATGAATTGCACTTACAGGGAGTGGTTTGGCTGTAGAGACTCAAACCATTCATAAGGAAGTATTCTCTGCCATTCAAATTGCAGCATCTACAATCTGTGTGCGATCAACTTAATGAAAATAGGAATATATGATAAGAAGTGCCTTTAAGAGCCATACAGAGAAAAATAGAGTGCA
>WEIU01014491.1:44234-63476 GCA_013389925.1 Aegithalos caudatus
AGAGAAAAATAGAGTGCATTTCCCCTGCAAAATGTGTACAGGGAATAAGTAAATCCCATTAAAATCTGCTGGCTTTCAAGGGAAGAGAAGTATTTAAGGTATTAACAACTTGAAAACTATTAAAATTTCCTGAAATAGCTTTCTTAACATTATTAGGGTTTGAGTTTTAAATCACAGTATCTCAAGATACTCTTGACTGAACAGACTATTGGTAAATACTGGTATTTAATCTGTCTAAATAGTCTATCTAAAATGGATAGATTATTCAGAAAGAGTCTATCCATTGTAGTGCCATTTGAGATATAAACTATAGTTTTGAATTGCACATAAGAAAGGATAAACAAAAGTCAAATGGCTTTAAAACTTTTTTTGATTATTTATATTTCAATTAAATTGAATATATTTTAATATATTTGACTATTCAAATTTTATATTTGGTAAGGTTATATATTTACAGAAATATTTCAAACCAAAGTGTTTTGTCATGACTTCTGCTTCTTGGATTTCAAATATTTACTCGCCTTAGCAGGTTCTCTAAAATGTATACTTTTATGATATACAGGTTTAAAGACAATTCTGTCCTTGTTCCATCTGCAAAGAATAAAATATTGTTAGTAATTTTTATGACAGAAATCAATACACTCTGTTTAATGTATTTATTGTGTGGTTATTAATATTGCAATTTCTTTCTTTGTAAACTTGAAAAAGAGTGTCGTCACAGGTGATTTACTAAGTAACCTCTCCTGTTACCATTGTGACTCATAAGCTTGTGTTTCTTAATATACTGAAGAGCACTATGTATTTTTTCCTAACAGGAAAAAAATTCTGCTGTAACTAAAATGACATCATGCTGCCTCCTATGGGGGAATACTGAAGCCTTTTCAAAAATACAACACAGTGGTAAGTACTAAAAATATGTTCATAACAATTCCTTTTCTTGGAAAATTATGTAAAAGAAAAAAAGCAAGTCTCTGTTGCTGTGTTCTTAAATGTGTTTGAAATATCCTTGCAATATATACATCCAGTTAAAATGTTTCTTTACCATGTGTTCATCTAATGAGACATGGAATACGGTGCATTCTAAGCATTAATGCTGTTTATGTGCTTACTCATGACAAGCATGAATTGTTATTATTTTTCAGCTCCGTGAGTATTGAATCATACCAATCAGTTTGTAGTTAAAAGACATGAGATTAAACCTGGCTATTGTGAGGTTTGAGGGTTCCAGCCCACACTGTACCAGGTAGAGCTGACCGTCTTCAGTTTGCAAGACAAGGTTGGGTTGCAGAGTTCTTATAGTACAGGGTTGTACTAAAAAGAGGCTTGGCTGCTGTGTTTCATATTGTTACCATAAAGATCTATTTCTTCCCTCTCGGTTGTTAACAAAATGATGAGAGAACGGATTTTAATGTATACACAGATAACACATATAGTTATATGTGTATATATATGCACACAGATATATAAATATTCTTATGAAATATGTGACAAGTGTTTAATTTAGAAATCTATGCATAGAATATATTCTATTTATAAAACACCTTAATCTTATTGCCATTCTTTCATACTGTGCCTGACACATTGATTAATGAGAAGGGAATGAGATGTACAAGTGACCAGAAAAGTTTATCTGGTGCACATTATTCCTTTTCACTTTATATTATCCATTAACTTCGAAGCACATGTGACTTTTTCAGTAGTCAATGCATTAGCTGTAGTACAATGACGTTTCCATTTCTCCTTGACACTGGGACCTGAATTCCAGGAGAAGGAATAATAATATATCTGATGTGATAATAAAGCTGTGAATAAGCAATAATTCAAAGTGTGACAGGTTAGTTATGAGAATCAAGGGTACCATTATGTGAAGCGTAAAATTCAGACAAAGAAAATAACAGCTTTGAGAATTCCTGTGCTTTTTGCATCACTGAGCCATGTTTATTCCAATTTGTAACAATTAACATGTAATTGAATAAAAATACTTTATGAACAGGGCCCTGTTTAATAGTTTAGTATCCACACTGGTTGTGATAATAGCTGAACTGTTAGGAGTTATATAGTGAGTAGGACAATATGCATGCGTGCCATACATAGAATTCAATTACTTACTCTGCTTCACAGTACTCATCACATTTTTTTTCAGGAATGAGGCAAGCAACTGATGTAAAGAATACAAGGCTCATATAAAGCTGAAGTAATAACTTAATTTCTTTGGAACTAACAATTTGTGGTACATTTACTGGGTCTGGCACTAGAATAAGCCACAGCAAATGTTCTGAGAAGGGAAATGCTCATCTCTAGATCTATCACAGTATTCTGAGATAGACCACAGAAGATGGGGAGAGGATTTGAAGGGGAAACTGAGGGACGGAGGGATTTTAGTTTTCTCTCTTTTCTGAGCATTTTTGTTCTTCATAACACACAGCAGGAGAGTCAGAGAGGAGAAGAAAAGGAAGCAATCAACATTAAAACAGAAAAGTGAGATGGAGCCTATTGATGTCTGGCTTTTAACTCACACTGCAAGTTAGTGAACATCAGAAGCCAGTTTTGCCTTTTGAAAATTTCCTTGTTCATGTGAGGTGATAATTGGACTATGCATTAAAAAAAAAAAAAAAAAAAAAAAAAAAAAAGTTATAAATCTGCATAGAATTTATCTCTGCTTCTATTCTTGCTAATTTTCTGAAGTACTCACAAATATTTGTGTTCAACTGCCAATCCTGAAGTACTCCAAAATACACAACTGAAATACAGAAATATTTGTTAATTTCTTATTTTGTCTAGAAAAGGTTTGTATTGAGAATTTTTGCAGGAGACAAATATGAATGGATCTGAAGGCCTTCAGAATAATCCATAATCCAAGCCAAACTAACCTAAAGGTGGTATTTTCAGCAGACAATAGGGATGCATTTAGATGAACAGAACAAAAAATCCAAAAAGATAACTAGGGATGGTAGCTTAGACAGATTTTATGACTTTGTATATATTGTAATCTTATATTTAAGAGAAATACAGAAAGAAATCCCTACATCTTGAACACTTTAACTGCTTACTTGCTATCTTTCTCATCCACAATTCCAGATAAAAATCTTCAACTTGATAAAGCCATGATCTTTCTCAAGAACAGAAACCATCAATTTATGTTTGGAGTATGCAATATGTGTTTCCTGGCAATGCACAGTATAGTATTAAAAACCGAAGAAAACAAATGGTCCATGCTTTGTCCTCAGATTTTGGTCTTGCATCAGAAGTGTAAGTGAGTTTAAATGGTGGGATTTCATTCTAGAATCTCAACCTGACAGCTGAATGTGCAGATGGAGCCCTGTGGTAGTCTGTGAAGTGCTGTGTTGTTTCTTTGATGTAGCCACATACTGTCAGATTCTTGATCATGTTCTCAGACTCTGATCAAACCTTCTGTCTTGTATCATTTATGATAACAAATGTGAAGGAAGAATAAAGCCTTTATATTAGAAGGCAGGAATAAATTGTTCCAGTTTTAGTCTTGGGAGTTTTAGGAAACAGATCAACTCTTTATTCTCAGAGGAAAATCAGGGCACAATACAATTCTCATTCTTAGGGCTGTCAGCTCTCCTCAGCTTACTTTTCAGCTCTTGGGATTCAGATAAGAATCTTTGCCTTCCTTGTCAGGGTTTATGGCTGTACATGAAAGTACTCTTAGCTGAGCAGTCCAAACTCTGGTTAAGCATCTACAACTCCTCCAGTTTTCTTCTTAGGCTCTCACTGATTTTATATTCTTAGGTGGAAGAAAAATGCTCCCCACATTTTTCCTGTCTTGGTGAAATATCTGCACAATTTTAGCATGGAAATCCATAGGCTCCTAAGACCTGTGCTATGATACATAGGCTCTGCTGACATTATTGTGTACATTTCCAATTTTCTTTATTTGGAAGGAAGGAAGGAAAGAACTCAGTTTAAAATTCTTCCCTTTTATAAAGATACAAGGTATGTTTTCTGTACTGAAACACAAGGGATAAGCTGGAGCAACTAATGAAGTCACCAGTTGAACCCAGACTGATGGTCTGGTCATGTCAGCAATTAATTGAGGCTGATGCTGAACATTTCAGTAGGTTTCCAAATTGGAAACTGTATGTTCTTCAAGAAGTTCCAATAGTGCAAATTGAATTTAACACCTACTGTCTGGAAATTTAACCAGACTTTAATGAGGGTTTGTCTAGATTTTGTTGTAGGATGTTCCACAGCTCTCTATGCATGTACAAATTTCTTTCCAGGGACAGTATTAGAAATCTTAAATGCAGTGTAGTTAACTGTTTTTCAGTTGATCTAGAGAAAATAAATTAAGTTTCATCTTCTGCTTCGCTGTGAGCTGTTAGTGATAAAACTAATCTTAACAAATCCATTACATCACTGATATTAGGGTGTGTTTTCCATTAAAAGTAGAGACATACTGTGAATAGTGGAATCAAAATCAGATTCTCTAATGAATATAAATAATTCCTTGATTCCATTTGAATTCAAAATGATCTATTAATTTTTTATTCCAGTATTTAGTTATGTATTTCAGTATGACTAAAAGTGGGTAAACTCTAATGATCTCCACCAATACATGAATTTCTTAAGAACCCAAGTGAGAAATGGAAATATGAAGCATTTTTCAACTATTTCTCAAATATGAAATAGCAAACACCAAAACTTTCCAGGTCACTAAATTTACTTTCAGGTGGCAATGTAATAGAGTAATTTTAAAACTTCTACCTAAGTTCACTAGCTTTATTAAAAGATTTGGGAAGATAGTTAAACAATTTTATAAAAATATGAATCATGATTGTCTTAAATCTTTAAGTCTCATACACTGTGTTCTTATCTAAGTAATGCTTCCAGAAATATAATTGATTTTGTAGAAAATTAATTTGAATATAACATTGCACAACACATTGTACAATAAAAGAGAATGGTTAAAATAGTATAATTTCAACATTATACAGACTTCATGGATAATGGGAGTTCACTGAATCCTAACATCATAAGCAATAAGTAAATGTGAAATAAAAAATAATCTGTTTTGCACAGACAGCTCATTTGAAGTTCAGTTGTTCCACTCAAAGATATGGAGTGAAAATTTTACTGTCTCAGTGTTTAAACTTGAAAATGTTTTATCCTTGTGACTAATTGTCATAGGTTAAAAGTGGAATATGACCTTGCAAGGGCCTTGGAGCCCTTAGGGACAGATGAGCACCTATGGGGGCCGGCCCTTGGCGATTGACGTTTGTTTTCAGCCATTGAGGGGACAGGAAAGCGACTCTTTGGAGAAACTATTGAAGTTGTGAATGAATAAATCCACCCTCTCTTTGCCCCGGGATTTCCACCGGGTAACATCGTGTGGCTCTTGCCTCACGGGGCCGGGCCAGGCCCTGGTCCCCTGGGCAGCCGGGCCAGGCCTGTCCGGGCTCCGGGAGCCGCGCTCCCCATGGGGGAGCAGCCCGGCCATGCCTGCGGGCCCGGCCAGGTGAGCAGCGGAGAGGGGAAGGAAAACCCCGGGAGCTGCTGCTGTCACCAGCCGGGATGGGAGGGTGTCTTTCTCCCTCCCCAACCCCCTTTCGGACCTCCGATAGCTGCGGCCTCACAAAGGAGCGGCCCCCGCCATGAGACCGAGGGGTGGAGAAGAAGACAATTCATGAGCATTCCTGAGCGTACTTCTCTACCCTGCTTCCCCCACCATCATCCTTGGCCTTGAAAATTTGATACCGTTTAAGCCATACAGCTGAAGGAGAGAATTTAACTCTTTCTTAAAACAAAGCGAAGCTTTCAGAACTCTAAATCTTTTCCTGAGAGAAGGACAATGATTTAAAACATAGAGAAACAACATGATACAAAGTCAGCAAAAGAATTGATAAAGGTTATTAGAAGAAGGGATTGAGGAAGTGGACATTTTTAACCAGACTTCTCTGAATGGAAACCATGGAGGCTGAACTAAGTTATCCCTTTAAACTATGGAAAAGATATCAATTTTGGGAAATGATGAGAGTGTTTAAATTGTAAAAATAAGCAAAGGTGTTTGTGATGGACTAAGTGAAATTGATTTTATGAGATGCTTGAACAGAGAGAGTGAGAAGAAGCCCCTGCTCTAGTGAAAGATATCTCTGTTCCTTGAGATGAAGAATCCTTTGCTTTTGAAGTAGTTCACTTTTAAAAGGTGACACCCCAGTGTGTGTTTGAATCCATAGCCCATAAGCAGCTTGGGAAACTGCTAATGGGAGGAGTCACAAACCAGGTTTTCCCAGGTGGCTGTGTTTGTGACAGTTGAGACCCACAAAAAACTGGTTTAAGTTGTCAGTAAGATCCATAGAACATTGAGAGAGACTCCTCTCCCAAAGTGATAAAAGATTATGTTTAAATAGAGAAACTGAACAAAACTGCAAATTGTCTCTTTATGTTATTGATGGGAGGTTAATTTTGGTGGAGGAAAGGAAAGGTGTTTTGAAGTTTCATTTTTTTATTTTTTTATTTATTTTTTTTTTTAATGTGTGTAAATAAACTATCTTTTGTAATTTTAAAGTAAGCCTGTTTTGCTTTTTAAGTTCGCTAGTCGTATGTAAAAATAATAGTAAACACTAAGCCATCACACTAATATAATTTAAATCTACTGTGCTGAACAACAGGTAACGATGTCATATCCATTATATCTGTGTCTTCATTTGAAAGACAGGTATCTGCTGAAGAAGGGGCAGGACCTCCTTAGGAAATGTAGAATTCAAATCTCCTCCCTCCAAATTATTATAATTTGGGAAATTAAATGGGCTTTCAGGCAGGGTTATGGGGATAAGGATAACAGTTCTTTACTAATATTTATAACAGTGCAAACAAACAACAGCAACTACAGCATTGATAATAAAAGAGAACATGAAAAACCTCCGGGGACTTTGTTTTACTAAAGCCCGGGGGTGGGGTGATTCTGATCTCTTGAAAAGCACCAGGCTGGAATGATGAGATACCCCAGGCTGCTGGATGAGATCAGAACGCTCCAATGTAGCTGGAGCAGCAGGGATGTCCCAGCAAGGGAAGAGACACGGTGCAGCAGAAAAACCTCAAGGCAGTGCCGAAGTAAGGGCAGTGGCAGGACAGGGTTGGCCCAGTGGGGCAGCAGGAGATGAACTCAACAATTCCCAGGTCACAGGAGCCACTGATGGTAGATTTTCTCAGGACCCGACCTGGTGGTGACAATGACAAATCCTCCCCAAGCAGCAACCAGACCTGTCCTCTCCGATGCCAGGAGCAAGGAAGCAACTGCCCCCATCCTGTCCTTTCCCTGCCTTGGTCAAGCACCCTAAGCACCCAGCAAATAATTCCCTAGAAACCCACCAGGAAAGAATTCAACAAGCAAAAAGGAAACAAATCCAACCCCCAACAATCTGTTTCTACAAGGAACTCTTAACTCTTAAGGGAAGTTCATAATAATACAGTGTTGTTATTTGTTTTCCTAAGAACAGTAAAGTTTTGAGAACAAGATTCCAGTGTAAATGAATTGCAGGCAAGCAATTTTCCTCTTCCTGTCACGGTTCAAAACACACTGCATCTTTGTTTTCAACCATACGACTACAGTTCAGTTGTTTTGTAGGTGATGGGGAAGGAAGAGCATCTCTATCTGTTAATAAATATCCCTTTACCTGTTGTTCAACAGTTATTTCCCTCAGTTTTCTTATAAAAGGAATAGCTCTGAGTAACAGCAAAATCTTGTGTCATCCTGGTATCTCCATGACTGGATTTGAGCTCTGCACCTTGAAGTTTCTTTTAGAAACAACTGATAGAAGATTATTTCTGGGATCATAAACTCCAGCTTCTATAGCAGGGGACGGCGGTATCATACATTGTTTTTTATACAGGTTGTAGTCTAGGCTTTGAAACCAAAGGCTGCGTTGATTACTGGTGGGAGCCAGTAATGAATGATGTCTCTCACAGGTTCATAATGGGACAATGCTATTAAATATCTTCATCAGTAACATAGACAATGGGATTAAATGCACCCTCAGCAAGTCTGTGGATGAGTGATGCAACTGATTCACTTGAGGAAAGAAATGCCATCCAAAGCTACCTCAACAGGCTGGAGGAGTGGGTCCATGAAAACTTAATGTAGTTCAGTAAGACCAATATTAGGTCCTGTACCTGTGTCATGGCAATATCTATTATCATTAGGGGCTAGATAGTGGATGGATAAAAAGTAGCTTTGCAAAGAAGGACTTGGAGGTTCTGGTGGATGAGAAATTGTTAATGAGTGAGCAATGTGTGCTTGCAGCCCAGAAATCCAATTGCATCCTGGGCTGCACCAAAAGAAGTGGCCAACATGTTGATGAAGGTGATTCTGCCCTTTTATTCTGCTCTGGTGAAACTCCACCTTGAAATGCTGCATGCAGCTCTGAAGTCCTCAACGCAAGAAAGAGATGTTCATGTTAGTGTGGGTGCAAAGGATGGCCTCAAAGATGATCAGAGGACTGGAGCACCTTGCCTGTGAAGACAGACTGAGACAGTTGGAGTTTTTCAGCCTGATGAAGGCTCCTTGGAGACCTTACTTCAGCCTTTCAATATATAAAAAAAGAGCTATAAAAATGCGGAGAGAGACTTTTTATCAGGACTGTCATTGACTGGGAGCAAAGGACTTTGAACTAAAAGAGCATAGATTTAGAGGGGCGGTAAGGAACAAGTTCTTTATTGTGTGGGTGGGGAGACACAGGAACAAGTTGCCCAGAGTTGTGGATGCCCCATCCCCAGAAGTGCTCAAGGCCAGGCTGGGTGGTTTTGAGCAACTTGATCTAGTGTGTGGCACCCCTACTCATGGCAGGGAGGTTGGAACTAAATAGATAATCTTAAAAGACCCTTGCAACCAAAACCATTTTATAATTTTGTGATATTTCTGTATAATATCATACACTGGTTTTCTATGCATGTTTATGAAACATGCAAGAGTATTATGGTAAATGGCTGAGTATATATATAATGGATTTATTTTAACACTCATATAATACTAAAGATAGCGCTGCATGCACCTCAGCATTGGAACTGGAATTTGGAGATAAAGTAGAAAACAAGTAATAAATGGAATCACATTCTGATTTTTTTTTTTTCTGATTTTGAAAGGAATTATATCACACTGAAATCCTTCTGACTAATGCCCTCACTGTAACTATTTGCAGCTGATTTCATGGTTGTATGCCCTAGCCATAGTAAGAGATTGTTTATCAAACAGCACATCAGAAGGATTAAGGTTTTTGTTCTTTCAGACAGATTTGAGTTTTTAAAAATAGGCTTTTAGTACAGTTTTAGGAAAAAAAACTTCCAGCACCATTCCAGAGGGCCTGGATATCCCATACATTATATGTTGTATCTGCTAAAATACTGAATTATTTCCATTCTCTGCTAAATGCGAGTAATCCACCACAATTATGCTAATCACTGCCCTGAAAATAAATTGATACATCTGTTGAGTGACTAGGGAAGATGATGGCATACTTCTTTTTTGAAAGGAAAAAAAAATGTTTTCACCAGCAGGAAGCCACACTGCTTGTAGAAATTACTTAGAATTGAAAATCACTGTTTGATTCCAAAGGTAAATATGTTTGTTTGTATATATGAGTATAAAATACATTTAGACTTAATTTCATGCCAATTTAGACCCAGATAGCTAGTATTGTACAGAATATTTTTAGAGCATTATTTTGTTTTTTATTTTCTATTGATGTGCAAAACATATACATATATGTATACACACACATAGTATTTTCTATTGGATTTAAGTATGGAAGCTGAAAGTATCTAAACCACTCTTTCTACCAGGTTTATTATCAACACCCTCGACACATTACCTTTCATATATACTGCTTTGCATTCAATTTTTTTTTCCAAAAGAAAGCCAGAGATAGGGAATACTACAAAAATATCATAATATTGTTATGCACAACTTTAAAAAACCCTCAAAATATCTGAGTGTAGGTGAAACTACTCAGGTTAAGTAAAATCAGATTCTCTCTACTTTCATTTTCATTCTGTCAGCTCTATTTCTTATGAAGATGTATGAAGTAGTACTATTCTCTTTTTCACCTGGCTGCAGCTGTATTAATAGCGATGGAGATTTGCCTTTCTGAGCTCACAGCATGAACATGGATTTAAAGTTTACACAACTGTTCACAGAATTTTAGAAAAAACAGCCTGAATTTTTGTGTTTCAAGATGACTTCAGGAAGTAACTGAAAAAATTTGGTGCCTAGTTATAATCTTAAAGAGCTGCATTTTTTCTTTCAGTGAGAAATCAAAAACCTTTGATTTCTCCATAATGGAAACAATGTTTTTTTTTAATGTGGAACTGAATCACACATTTAATTCTAATGCAGTTTGCAGTCAGTGGAGTTAATTATACTGAAAAATTTTGTTGCTTCTATCATTTGAGGCTTTTTGCTTGTCTTTAAGGGTATGTAGGTGATATTTCTTATGCCGTATCCTACCATTGTGACTACTATTAAGTAGACATATGTCATGAATTTGATTCATAAAGATGAGATGCAAATCCTTGAAATCTAGCTGTGAATAATGAGATGCAGTCTATTCTTACTTAAACAATGTCACCAAAACAGGCTGCAGATATCCCTCCTCGAGCAGAGGGGTGGGACCAGATGAACTCCAGAGGTCCCTTCCAACTTCAGCCAATCTATGAACCTGTGATCTTCATTTAAGAGCAATTAAATTTTTCTTTCCATGGATTTAAAATAACAGTATGACCCTTTCACTTTCACATTATATGGAAGTATTAAAAAGGATGGAAAAAACTCAAAACAGTTATGTTGCAAGTTTAAATAATGATGTGGAGTCACTTGAAAACTTAGGTGATGAATAATTAGACTTAGCATTTCTGTTTTTAATACAGGTCTGTTTAAATGAAGAAAGTTAAAAGAAATATACTTTATTTAACCAAATGAAACAGAAGTAAATACTTTAAAGGCTACTGAAATAGTTTTTATTTCATATTTTTAATAAAATATTAGTGAAATACAACTCATTGAGTGGCATGGTGTGAGGCTACAATACAAAGTTCAGAAAATGTGAGAATTATAATCCGTTTTTGTTACAAGCTATTGAAATTAAAATTTTTAAACAGTGAGGTATTAAGCTACATAAGGGTACAATAAATTCAGATCTGATATTTTCATCATCAAATGTATATTAATTTGACATCAGAATTCATTAAAGCATATGTATCTGAAAAAGCTTTTAGAATGCTGCAGTAATTAGGCAATCTGAGTTTATTCATTAACAAAGCAGGAGTTTCAAAAGATGAGTTTGCCAAAGAAAATGGATGTATTGGAATTTCACCAGTGAAAATTGAAGGTGGGGCAGAGCAATCACAGCAATTACACTAACAGGTCTCTTGCTTGGCAGCTTAGTTGCCTTTTGGAATATGGATTTTCAGTGCTTTTAAATATTAGTATAATATTAGTGCAACTTTCTACAAGCTTTTTGAAATTTAAATTTTACCACAGTATGCTATGAAGATAACTTTAAAGAAGGAGTTAAAGATTTATCAAAACTTGTGTTAACTTTTTCTAAAAACAAATTGGAACTCATTTGGTACATAGTTTTTTATTCTGTGAAAAAATATTTCATGGGAAACTTAATTTAATTCCTTAGCTGAAGAATTTTTTCCCATGGCTGTTTATGGTCTATCATTTGAAATCTATATACTGGAAATCATCAAAATCAGAAAAGAAAATAAATGGCTCAATTTCCTTTTTGTATGAAACACAAAAAAAGTAATCAATAACAGTTTGTATTATTGGTAGTGTAGCTCCAATGTCCAGGAATACAACCATCTTGGTGCAAGAGTTTAGGAAAAATAATTGTTGCAAATATGCTGAAATTCACGGCCAAAGAAATAATGATTTAGGACTCCTGGATTATTATCTTCAATACCTATAGAAGACAATATTAAATTCCAAAAAAAGTGGTTAGCACCTTGCTGACGTGATAGCTGTATCATCCTTTTGAAGGATGGACTTCAAGGAGCAGCAGCTGTCTAAATAAAGGCAAAAAGGAGATTTGATTTGCTTGTTCTGAAAATCAGTAAGAATACTGCTGAAAAAACATATGTGCACTTTCCCACCATTTAAAAATAATTATATACAGCTGCAAGCAAGACCTTTAGATGATAGATCCTTTTCTCTCACGCCAAAGAAGGCATTATGGAAGGAATTATTTTGAAGAGTAAAGTGTAAGTCAGATCACACAGGAATTACTGACATATCTCCAATATGAGGTAGAATAATCTTCTCCTCTGTCAAAGGGATTTAATTGTCTGCCCTGACCTCCATCTGTTCTATTAATTGACTGCATTGGTTTATGGTAGATATTTTTGGTTGGTATTAAATTTTATTAGTGATATATTTTAAGATGATATAATAGAAGCACACAGGAAGCTGTAACTCTTGCCATGTGACAAGGTATATTTTTTCTCAATCCTGACCTAAATCAGTTGACCGAGGGCAGGAAAAAATAGATCAGTCCTTCCTAGTCAACCTGGCAGCTGCAAATTGTCTTCTGTGTTTTATTTTGATTTGTTTTCATGTAATATCATCCCATATGGATATGATACAAGAAAAAAAAAAAAAGGAGAAAAAAGAAACCCAACCCAAAACTAAATAAGAAAACCAGAAACCCTTTACAAAATAAATCAAATAAATTCCTTCTACACAATAAAATCAATTTTACATTGATTGGTTTGATGGACATTTTATTTTTCCCGTACACAAAAGGAAGCTAAAAACAAATGACCTAGGAGAAGAAAAGAGTCACAGGAAAGAATTATGATTTGGAGAAAAGAACATGCTAGCAATGCGCACTCTATGAGAAAGATTTGAGAATTAAAAAAGAACTGAGCAAAAGAGAAAAAGTATAGAAGGGACTTTTATAAGAGGATATTTTCAAGCAGGGAAAAACAAGAGTAAGATGGATCTTGAAAAGTTTCCGAGGCATAATGTTTTGTCATGGAATCATATTGTTAAAAAATATTTCTCCTCATATTTTAAAATGCCCATGTAGTTTTGCAGTCTTTTGAAAGCAGGTAGACTGTGCTAAATAATATGATAATAGTAGTAGTAGTAATAATAATAACAACAATAATAATATGTTTATGGGTCTTGTTATAAAGTCATTCATAAATGGTACTCATTGCAATCAAAAATCATGGGAAACATGTTTTTTAAAAATAAATAACCCAAATATTTCTAACATAATACTCATTTTCCACAAGCCTGTCAGTTGGTAAAGGCTAGTACCAGATGAAGATGGCAAAATGGATAAACTTGTTCTCTGAGATATAATTTTACACCAGGGAAGATTCATTGCAACAGTTTGTAAAATAACTTGAAGATGGCTATGGGAATAACGATATTAATGGCAACAATAATAAAAGAATAATAAAAACAGCCCCAGAAAATAAAATTAATTGAATGGTAGGTGAGAAAATATCTGAATTTTAGTCTTGATTTTGTATACTGAATTTTCTACCAATGCTACATCATCTTGGATAAACTACAACAATGGATGCTACAACATCTTGGATAAACACAATTAATGATAGAACAGACAAAAACCTTTAAGAAACTCAGTGCAGAATAAGCTCTTCCTGATTTTAGTCATGAAGACTTTGTTCATGTATGAAACAAACAGGAAAGTGACAAGGTTCTTAACTCTGGTTATAAAGATAATTCAGTATATATTGGTAAGAGGTGAAAGAAAGAATTATGTTGTTACAGCTCAGTTAGGACAGCTAGGTGTCTAATCAAGGCTAATCACTTGGGCTTTTTCAACATAATCTTCAGGATGCTTTCATAGTGGTTGACTTCAACTAATACTTAATGTCAAATACCTACGTTAGAGTAGGAAGAACTGCTGCCTGAACTGTATGCTTCTGGTATAGACAGAACATCTCACTGTTTCATATACAGCTTGGGAAATGAACATGAGCTTCACTATTTGTTTCCAAGGTACCTATTCATTGTGCTAGGCAATGATGGAAACATCCCAATAATTGGAGTGAAAGGATGAACAGGAGGAGAAATGGTAATTTCTATGCTTTTTGTTTCCTACTCAGATAGAACTCTACATATTACAAAGCAAATACAATATATTATGTTAGATTTCTGAAAACCCTTTGATGCAAGAAAATATAATAAAATACATGTGAGATGGCTTTGAAGTTTCCCATGTAGTAGAATAATGGGGATTGTCATGAAGATAATTTTGAGAATTTTTTTCCTAAGAGAAAAGCATCACATATTACTCTAGGTTTTCTCTTGGAATTGTTAAAAGACCATGAGGGATGGTTTGATTTTTATCATTTGGGAGTGTGGGATTTAAAATGGAGGACCTTTTTAAATGAACACAGAACTGCCTGCAAAAAATTTAATATATTTTCCAAGCTTAGGTTTCCTGCGTTTTTGGCATGTCCATCAGTGGTGAGGAAAGATATCTCTGATTCCGTCCATGAGGTTATATCTTAGCCAATAAAGTTTGAACAGTCCAGGTCCTGTTCTCTGCCCCTGAGGCCACATAACGTAGCAGAGCCTGCACCTAGACAGTGAAAATCGTTCTTACGAAAAAGAAATAAAAAAGAGCTGTCTGTTGAGGAATATCTCTGGCCTATCCTACTCCCTGTTTATGCCTGTGCATTGTCTGGGAGATATGAATACTGGGGCAGGACAATGTTGGAGTCCATGCTCTAGCCTTATCTAGTTCTCTGCTTAGACTGTGAATTCCAGTGCTTACTGTATTGGCCTGAAAACGGCTTAAGATATGGATCCATAGTCGGACTTTTGTATGGTAGTATTATGCTTACCTTTTAGGGGTCCATACTATGTAATATAGTTCACAGCTCCCAGTACTTATGTCAGCTAGAAAGTTAATAATTTCATCCTTCATTACTGACTTCAGCATAGACAGGACAGGAAGCAGAGTATATGTCACAGGCTCTCTTCCAGGCAAGCTTTCAAACTGTGTTTGCCAGGAAGAAGGGAAGGCAGCAGGCAGCACAGGAATGGTTTCATTAATGTTGTCTAAAATCATAGAATAATAAAATATTTTTAGTTGGAAAGGACTTCTAAGCACTACCACATCCACCACCAAACTGTGTCCCTAAGTGCCTCTTCCACACGCCTCGGGGGATGGTGATTCCATCCCTTCTGTGGGCAGCCTCTTCCAATACTTAGTAACTCTCCCAGAGAAAAAATAAATCCTAATGTTTAATCTAAACCTCCCCCACTCCAACTTGAGGCCATTTCCACTTGTCCTACTGCTTGTAGTTTGGAAGAAGAGACTGCCCACCACCTTGCTAGACTGTACTTTCAGGTGTTTGTAGAGAGCAATATTGACCACCCCTAAGCTTCCTCTTCTCCAGGCAACGTGACCCCAGGTTCTTCAGCCTGTCTTTTTATGACTTGTGCTCCAACCCCTTCACCAGCTTCGTTGATCTAGCAGCACTGATTTAGTTAGTGATTCTGCTGATCCCATTTTTCACATTTTTTGGAGACTTATTTTGCTGAGACATGTTCTCTCACCTCTTAAATATAAGGGGTGCAAGACAGCATTTAGCAGGTGAAAGCCCACCAAATTAGGAGGAGAGCCATACAGGAAGAGAAGCTTGAAGGACACTCTTCCTGATGCTGGTGAAGTTTTCCACTTTCAAACAAATAAAGAAAACCTAAGGGGAAGATTTATTTGATAAAATGTGATGATAAAACATAGCAAAGATAATCTTCAGTCACAATTTTTATTTTATTAAATAATTCTCCTAAAAACTGCATAAAGCTTGCTTGAGAGTGAGAATACCTGTCCAAGAAAATTTTTACTTTATGGGAATCCAATGTTAGAGTTTTCTCATAGTCCAAGGGTAAGAATCTCAAAATGAAGAATCTCTTTTCGTTCAGGGAGAATGCTTCACAGAGACTTTGTAGCTATCCCAGCCTTATTTGAAAGCTAATGTTTGTAACTTGAAAGAGGGAGTAGTGGGTTTAGATTTCTTCAGGTTAATGAGGGTAGCCACTCAACTTCCTCGTTTCCAGAATGAATGTGTAATTGTGACATTATCATATGAATGAAGGCAGTATCTCCACCTGGTAACTGAACCAGGTAATACAATGAAAATGTCCTGCCTGTGTGTCCTGTGTAATTAAGTTCTAAGAATTTGTATAATAAAGCAGCAACTTTTTTTGGCCATGTAGTATGTTAATGGTTGGGGGTGTTGTTGTGTATATGTTTGCATGTGTCCACATGCCCAGCAAGTTTAATTTGCTTTTCCCTCCCTGTTTCTGGTTATTGTAACTCTTTTAATGTCTCCCCTTCTGAGACTAGAATGCCTAGAGGGAGATATCAAATTCTAATCATTAAATAGCCTCAAGAGATTAAATTGCATATCAATCAGTCCCTTAGACAGTTTCTCAGTTGGTTCAGACAAGAGTTTTAGTTTCTTTCATCCTTGACAAGGGCAGGCACTTCAGTTCAATGGTGAAGACAAGAAAGAGAGGACTGAGACCTGTGAGTTTCTTTGTATAATATTTAGACAAAACCTGTTAGACTTCCTTAAGAATTTTTCTTTTCAGTCATTTGACCTTTCTTACTGGAGAGGAGTTAAAACTCATTCTGTGTTACAAATGTTTTTTATTGAGGTCTTGCAGTAGTAGTGGGTAGTGAACTTTGATTATTTTGAGGGTTTATTCAACTTATGAAGGCCTTCTCTGTAAGTCTAATGCATAAAATACTGATTTTTGTGTGCATGTATTATTTTTTTTTTTCATATCTAAAATTAGTGGTTTGCTCCCGGCATAAGAGATTTTACTCTACAGGAGCTTTTGTCTTAAAGAAACTCAGGGTTGAACATTCTGTTTCAGATCATAATCTTTTTATTTTTGTAATAACACATCTGAATTTAAACAGAGAGAGGTGCATAAAAGAAAGTGAGAGACCCAGAGTGTGTTACATTTCTTTTACAAGGTTATATTAGAAGTAAAAGCTGGAAATTATCTCATCAGTTGTACTAGACTGTACTGGTGCTAATTTTTGTATATTTTTCTAGCATATGTATTAGAAATGTAGTATTTTCTTAAGAACTTTGCAGCTGCAATTAGACCACAATTGAATAGCTACAGTGTACATTCAGTCATGGAAAACTTAAATTCAGATCACAATTTGAGCTGAATAGAACACACCTGTAATTTTGGGTTTATTACTTATTCAGACTTATGTTTGTAAGGAGTTTATGCTGTTTTTCCTTCCTAATATTGAAACCTCATATTTATTTACAATCTTCATCAATTCATCCTAAGAAGCAGCAAGTATCCTGAAAATTGTCTAATCACTGAAATTCTTCTATACTTATGTGTAATAGCAGTTGAAATTACTGTTCAAAAAGTCAGTGAGATAAGTGCAACTGTCTTAACTGAGCATTCTCAGTTAGTCTTGGGTCCGTCTGGCCATAAAGTCTTTTTTATAATTTTAAATACAGAAAAAAAAGGAAACCATATCTGTGATTGTTCAACTACCATCTCTTATAATTAGATTGAAACAGGTGATTTTTTTTGAGAAAGCTGAGGTGAATTTCTTTGTTTTTTTCTTGGAAAGGAATGATGATCACATGTTTTCTTTCCCTCTCCTTGTTTTCCAAACAATTTTCATTATTGAGAGAATTGCAGTTTTCAAAAGCATTGTAGGGACCTCACAGCTTTTTTTTATAATCCCATTGTTCTTTTTGATAGTGTATGAGATTTAGAAATTCAGAGTAAGAGTGGTAGCTCCAGGCAAGAAGCAATGATATGAAAGAAATGTGGGCCCATTTTCTGAAAAGTAAATGGTGATTGTATTTTCTAACCTGAGGGATCTACTGACACTGTCCAAGCCTATCTGAGCCTATTTCTCTCACTTGGAGAAATTCATAGAAGGGTAAAGGCAGCATATTCTTAAAAAAAAAACAAAACAACCAAGCCTGTTTAATTCAATGTTTGTATGTAATTTGTATTGCTTTTCAAGCTTCATTTCCATATTAAAAAAGAAAGAAAAAACCTCTGTCTTCAGTGATTTCTAATCATGCAACTAAGACCAACTTCAGTTGTGATGTTTGTATACCAGGCATTTATTTTCACTTTAAGCAAGGGTACATCATAATTCTTAAATTTGTACTATGTTCTCAATTTAAACTTATAACCTTGAGGAAATTTTTGACTGTGAATTAATAAGTTGTAATTCTCACCTAAATAATTCTGTGATTCTGTGAGACATTATTCAGATACTTATCCCTAGTGAAGTTTATAATGCTAAGTTAGTGTCATGGCCACAGTGCAGGGCATGATGTTTGTTGTAAGTTCTCATCAGGCTGAACAAAGACACCAGACCATGTTTCAGGGAAATTTTTTTCTTTATTGTACAGCTGTTTTCTTAACTGTGGCAACCAGTTAAAGGAAAGAGGAAGAAAGAGGAAGAAAGAGAAGAAAGTGAAACAGGGTGCAGTCTGTATGCCTCATGTAAAATAGGTTTTTTTGCAGTTGTTTTCTCCTCTGCACAGCCAGCCCTTCCCCAGGAAGTGAGTTGGGGTGAAGGCAACTGAGCAGAAATCTCAAGGCGGAGCAGGGAGTTGGCTCAGGACAGCACTGCCTCACCCTTCCTCTGATCACCTTTCCTGTAGGAATTCTCTGAATGCTCTGAATGTTTGAGGCTTAGATCTGGTCCTCTATAGTTAGGATTATTAGAAGTCTAGATTTTGGGGGTTTTCGTTTTGTTTTGAGGATGTTTTCTGTGTTTGTGTGTATTTTTTAAAGTAATTTAATAATAATTAATTTATTTGAGTTGGGAAAACATGTAGGAAAATACAACAAAATAAACATATGCATGCTATAGCAAGAAGTATTTCTTGTAAATCTTAGACACATATTAGTTTGAAGCCAGACATTACTATAGTTACAGGTCTGATATTCAAAAATATCTTATGATTGGCCAGTTTTGGTAAATAAACTTCCTACCAATTTTCTATGTAACCCAGTCTAGAAAGTGCACATTAGTTCATGATTGGTGTTCCTCTGTTGTTCCCTGTTATTTTGACTGATATTTCTGAATAACTACAAGGGTAAGGAAAAAGGAAACTTAGCTCATTTCAGTGTACGAAGGAAGTTCTAGAAGCTCAGAAAAAAATCCCTAAATAACTTCTAACAGTTTTGGGGTGTTTTTTTTTGTGGGTTTTTTTTTT
>WEIU01014491.1:63515-80523 GCA_013389925.1 Aegithalos caudatus
TTTTTTTTTTTTTTTTTTTTTTGTGGGTTTTTTGCTTTGTTGTTTTTGTTTTCATTTGAAAGATAGACAAACTTAGTATGCATTTACTGATACTTGGAAAAACTGATTTTTTGCTATTGAATGAACATTTAAATACAGTGAATCTTAAGAGAATGTAGTGCTGATTATGAGGTAGAGGTGTATTTAAACCTACTTTGGGAAGAGCTTTTACAGAAGTGTGATTAGTTTTCTGCAAATACTTCAAACTATATGGACAAATTGCTAAAATTAATACTGGTGGCCTGTTTAAAAAATTCTATGCCTTGGATAGTTCTTATTTACAGTATCATACAACAAAATTAGATTATTAAAATGATTTACATATGTTATAATATGATAATATTTTAATTTTTTTTTTTGTTTAAAAAGAATCAACCAAACATACACACAGACAGAAGCCAAAACAACAAAGAAAACCCAAAAAGTAAGCCATATAAATCTACTTTACTTAATAACTTTCAAAATTACTTATTTCAAGGGGACAATGGAAATGGAAAGAAAAAACACAGTTCAGGTTTTGGTAAATGAAATATTTTTTTGAATCACCATATTCTGTGAAATGCATTAAATACTTAGCAAAATATCAATATGAGGAGAATACAAAATTTTATTGATTACATAATTTGTAAGTTTTTTTCTACTGACTGGCTGGTTGCTCTTATATTTAGCTAATCAAGCTGACTACGCTTTCAGAGTGAAATGGACGTGAGTCCTTAACCTTGACTTTCTGTTGACGTCAGACCTATGTACATGCCCAATAAACCCCTTGGGAATATGAGCAGAAGGGAGGGCCAGAGAATAAAAGTGGTCAGTGACTTAAAGCTGAGGTATGCTGTTCTGCACTAGTTGTTTCAGATAAAGCCTGAGAAACCCTAGGATATCTCCAGAGCTGGAAGCTGGGGTAGTATTGAGAGCTGAGTGAAGCCCCTTTAATCCAGGAGGAAATGGTTAGTGCTACTTAGTGACCTATAGCAAATTAGACACACACAAATCTATGGGATCAGATGGAATGGACCTGAGGAAGCTGGTGAAAGAGCTTATCAAGCCACTTTAAACCACTTACCAGCAGTCCTGGTTAACTGGAGAAGGTCAGGTTGATGGAAAAGTAGCAAATGTCCATCCACAAGAAGGGTCAGAAGGGTGACCCAGGGAGCTACAGGCCTGTCAGCCTCACCTCAATACTGGGGAAGGTCATGGAGCAGATCATCCTGAGTGCCATCACACGCTATGTGCAGGACAGCCAGTGAATCAGTCCCAGATGATACTCAGAAATGGGTTTATGAAAGGCAGGTCCTGTTAGACTCACTTGATGTCTTTCTGTCATAAAGTAACCTAGCTGGTGGATGAAGGAAAGATTGTGGATTGTGTTTATCCAGACTACAGTAAAGTACTGGATACTGTATGCCACAGCATTCTCCTGGGGAAACTGGCTGTTCATGGCTTGGATGGGTGCAGTCTTCACATGATGAAAAACTGGCAGGATAGTCAGGCCTAGAGGCTGGTGTTGTATGGAGTTAAATCCAGTGGGCAGCTGGTCACCAGTGGGGCTCCCTAGGGCTCAGTACTGGGACCAGTTTAATGTCTCTGTTGATGATTTGGATGAGGGGATTGCATGCGTTCTCTGTAAGTTCACAGATGATACTAAATTGCATGGGAGTACTGATCTGCTGGAGCATAGGAAGGCTCTGCAACAGGAACTTGACAGGTTAGATTGACTGTGGCCAGTTCTATGAGGATCAATAAGGCCAAGTTCCCGCAGTTGGGTTTCAAAAAGTCCATGCAGTGCTCCAGGTTTGGGGGACAGTGTCTTGAGAGCTGCTCAGCTGAAGGGAACTTGGGGTGCTGTTTGAAAAGTTGCTGGATACGAGCCAGAGTGTGCCCAGGTGGCCAAGGAAGCCATGCTATTTAATAGTATGTCATATTTTTTACAATTGCAGATTATCTCTGCTGTTATCAGCTGAGGATTTCCTTCATGTTGTTATTTTTAGTTCTCTCCCTGCTGGTAATGTGTTCACTCTTGTTTATTTTTCATTCCCGTTTTCTTTTCTTGTTTTGTTTCCTCTTTTTTTACTTGCTGTTTGCCCATAAATTTTTTTTCTCTATCCATCTATCCATCTTTCATCACAGATCACTGTGCTTCCTTCCACCGTGTCAATTTTCTTAGTGCTGTATTCCACATTTCTTAGAATGTCATTACAAAGTTCTGCAGTGTGGGTGTCAAGGAAATAAGATCAGTTGCTCCTCCTTAAGCACAGATTAATTCCTCAGGTGGATATAACTGGAAAATCTGATTTTTGCTGCATGATCAGTAAAGTGTGCCAAAGTCAGGATGGGACAGAGCAAGAGGAATACTACTCAAAATCAATCACCTGCTGCTGATTTCTATTGTTAAAGATAGTAGCAAAAAGCAGAAGAGCAAGTGACACTTGAGAAGGAATTTTGAGTGACCCATAGATGGCTGACCATTCTGAGTGCCAGGGAGCAGATGAAGTGGGGCTGTCCATGGGGGAGGATGACCCAAGAGCTGTGGGCACTGCAGAGCTGGCTGGGCAAGACTCTGAACTCCTAAGGCCACCCACTGAGGGTGGCTGAGAACAGGGGGAGGACTCTGCCACCACCCAATAATCATCAGGCCAGGCAGGGTGAGGAGTCAGATCCAAGGTCTGCCTAGGGATCCAGTGAGGCCAAGATCCAGGTTGGTCGTCAGTTTGGGCATGGGGCTTCCTGCAGCATAACTCCGAGACTGATGGCCCTGGTGGTGCTCCTGGGGACATGAAAATTAGACCTGTTAATGATTTGTCCTTCAGAAATGGTGCTCAAATTGCAAGTCCTAGAGAAAATGTCAGTAGAAATTTTCTTCCATCACAAGTAATATGTATCTGGTATTTTTCTGGACTCTGGTGTTCTGCTCTTTCAACAGTTTTGTGGTAAGAGTGCTAAAATGAAGTAATTGAAGAATTCCAGGAGTTGTGAGAGAATAAAATATCTTTCAAATTATTTTCCATGTCTGAGTCCTGACTGAAAACAGGACCTGCTAGTCCACTTATACATAATTTTGATATATAAATGTATGTTCATGCTACCACATATAACATATCAGTGTCAGGTTCCTATAACATAGAGTTTTTTACCTGTGGATTTTTTTACCTGTAGAATTGCTGTCTGTGCTTTTGAGTAGAGTTATGTGTAAAAAGAAAGTCCTTAATTTATTTGGGCGGGTAGAAGAATGTTGATGTGTGTTTATTTGTACACTTTGTAATGGTTAGTATAGACATACGAGTGACTTGTATTTCATTAAAAATTTACAGAATTATTGCATGAATTGCCTTTTATTTAAAAATGCAACCAGGTAATGTTACATAATTGTACCACTGTGTAGGCCAAAAGCTGACTTAAGAGATTGTATCATGCTTTTTTTTTCTTTTATTTTTCCATGTTCTGTTTGTCAGACAGAAAAAAGATATGAAAACCAATACATTTATATCTCATTTAGACTGTTCTCACACTTGATTTGAACAAATTATTTATTGCATTCACTGGAATTTCTCAATTAGGTGGAGGTAAATTAGGTTGTCATACAGAAAAAAAGTCATGTCTGTGAAAAATACTCTGCAGTTGTCATCTCATAGCAAAAAGATTATCCAATACAGGAAAGAACAGTAATGAATGGTTCCTGTGGGAGTGCAAATGGGCTTAAAAAGAAGATTCTGTTTATTTAGGGCAGAAAATATCCTCAAGCTAGCACTTAAATGTGATACTTTTCCTGAAATCAGAAGTGTTAGGACTGTAGTTTGTTTTGGAACAATATAGAGAAGCAGAAATATTTGGTATTTTTTTGTGGTATAACCTCTGACAAGATTATGGCTTCATGTTTAGCTCTCTTGACTTACATTTCTTTGGAAACACATAGTTAACCATGATGTCTGAAGTTCATAAAACATTTGTGGGCCTTGGCATGGAAGTACTGTATCAATATAATTTTTGGTTTATTTATTTATTTTATTTTTATTTTAGGTTTATGCCAACATAAATTTGTCAGCTAATTTGAATTGCTTGTTTTCTCTTGGCCGCAGGCTGACTGAGTGGGCTGGACTTCATTGGAAGGAGCCATTTCACTGGGGCAGTGGAATAACTGCAGATCTCTCACCACTCTACTTGTCAGGAAGTGCTGTGCTTTGCCAGGATTAATTCAACACTAAAGTCTGGGATGGGCATTAGGGGCAAACACTCCCTTGTTTCTTCTGACATTGGGATTTGTCTACAGCCAGTCAGCTGAGACACCTACCGCACATCTGCTTTTTTTTTTTTTTTGTTGCCTGAACAAAGATACATTTTCCCTGACTTCATCTCTTTTTGACTATTTTCTATTAGTTTTAATTTTCCTTGACTGATTAATTTCTCCTGGCTGTGGAAAAAAGAGCCCTGCTGATGTTGATTTAAATAATGTCGAAACCAATGGGACTCCTATGGCTGCCTTTGATCTTCACACCAGTGTGTGTCATGTTGAATTCTAACTTCCTCCTGTGGATAACTGCACTGGCTATAAGATTTACTCTCATTGATGGCCAAGCACAATACCCAGTTGTTACTACAAATTATGGCAAAATACGTGGTTTAAGAACACCTTTGCCTAACGAGATCCTTGGTCCGGTGGAGCAGTACTTGGGTGTTCCTTATGCTTCTCCTCCGACTGGAGAAAGGCGATTTCAGCCCCCAGAGCCACCATCGTCTTGGACGGGTGTCCGCAACGCCACACAGTTTGCAGCTGTCTGCCCACAGTACCTGGATGAGAGGTCACTGCTCAACGATATGCTGCCAGTCTGGTTTACAGCCAATCTGGATACTGTGGTGACATATGTTCAAGATCAAAATGAAGACTGTCTGTATTTGAATATCTATGTGCCCACAGAGGATGGTAAGTACCCTGAGACCCTCCCTGCAGTGTGCTCACCAGTTCTACATATGAGGAGTGTCCAGGTCTTCAAAGCATCTTTCTGAGTTTCATCCATGTTTTTTATCTGTGGAAATAGATAATGCCTCTGAACATGCATTATTAGTAATCCTTTGGAGACTGAATATGCTTGCATGGATTCTCTCTAACATTTCAGTGCAACACCAACCTGCAGTTTGATTGCAAGTGGTGGCCAGGGTATGTCAGCCAGTATTAAGTTTACATCTAAAATACTGCTGAGAATCATTCACAGAGAGGAAAGGGGAAATAAACATAAACCTGAGGTAGTATAGTTATTTTTCCATGCATGAATGGTACAAATATAGTTATATGCTAATTTTTAAAGGAAAATTTACCTAATTTTTTTTCTTTATTTTATTATAAAATTTCTGAGCCTACCATTAACTTTGCTTGATTTTAATAGATCATAGAAAATTGTTACAGTAATTCAGTCAGCAGGGGCTTTTTTAGGTTTTTTATCCATGAAACTTTTTAGTCCCGTTTATTTTTCTTCATTCACTAAATTTAAAATCAAGTCAAGGTGATTTATTATGTAGATTCGATCAGGTGGCTTTAAACTTTCATCTTTTTTGTGAAATGCTTTCTCAAGAGGGCTACTTTAAACCACTTTCTATTGAAAAAAAGGATGAACACAATTGGTAATACAGAACTCTTTGAACATTTACATAATCCCAATCTTAAAAATTGTAGCTGTCTGGCGTGATGAATGTATCTTTGGTTGTTTTGAATAGTATTGCTTCCTGCAGGCAAGAAAACCTGTTTACATCAGACCCCAAAATAGCTAAGTCTATTATTTCACAAGGAATTAAAAATACTACTAGTACTTATATTTAATATTCTACTAAAAGCTAGCACTTTCTGCTAATTAGAATGCATTACGACAGATTACAGATGTATAATGGCAGATTTCTCCCAGATATGCTAATCCCTTCACATTTGCTGGGGGTTTGATTTATACAATTAAGGCATTGTTATTTCTCAGTAACCATACTCTAAATATGCAAATTTTCTTCTTTGATTATTATAATCCTTCTGCCTTGATTGGCTTCTTTACTCAGAATTTCCAAGCTGTCTACTAGCAATAAACATACCACCTTCTTTTCCTGTTCTCATCAGCTGAAGCAAAAACTTGAAAGCTAAAAATAAAGGGGTAAGGTTTGGGAATACTGTGAGCTTTGCAAACGTAAATACAACCAAGCTGCTTAAAGGAAAAGTGCTGTAAAAGGAAAACTGTGTTTATGACGGCTCCGTGTGCATGAGTGTGTGTGCATGTGTGTGTGTGAGCCTGTGTGCCTCTGTGTGTACACAAAGGAGCAGGTCTTAACTCCGCTCTTTCCCTCTTCCAGTCTCATTGGACTCCTTCTTACTCCTTGGATAATGACAGAGATATTTTTTTCCCAAATTTGTTTATGCTCTGGATTTTATCCTTCATCTTTTAATTAGTCACTGGGGTAAGCTTGCCCTGAGAAAGCATTCTGGGTTAAGATTTTATTTGTTCCCTCTGAAGGAACATCAGGTCTGGTAACTCAGTCTTATTTTAGAATCCAATTTTAATAAATAATAAGTTCCTCCAATCTAGTAATAAGAAGTTTCTTTAATTAAGGAATACAGGAGATAAGACATGGAAAAATATATGTGAATGTCTAGGAAAAGAATATTTGTTGTCAAATGAAAAATAATAAAATATTGTGGTCCGAGTGGCTAGCAACCTATAACACTCATCTTGCTATAATAGCTAATGGCATTTGCTGTTAGATTTAAAGTAAAAAAGGACTGATAAATTTAATTTTTATATTCTGTAGACCTTTTTGTCCACTTACTTTTGCAAAAAGCATGGTTTTCTCTACCTGGCTTTAGATTTTCTTTACTCTAAATAGCATGTAAATGGTATCTATTTGTTTTATGTCTCCTATAATATAAAAACATAAACACATGCATAAAAATATGTAGCTGAATAATGAGCATACAAGGTTTGTATTAGTGATAAACTGAAGGTAACGTTGCTCCTGTGCAATATGACCAGCATTTTTAAAAGATTCCATTGGGAAACAAGAAGCTTAAGAATGAATACATTAGGTACATGGTGTTTTAATTGTATGCTGTATATTTTATCACCAATTAATCAATCACAGCAGCTTTTTTGGTGAAGGATATATGCTATCTTCTGACCATAAAGATGCTTAAGGGAAACTGACCTACAAATCACATGCTCTAAGTTCGTGTGTCTCCAAATCACTCTATACAGTCTTAAATAGTAGTCCATACAATCTGAGTAAAGATGTTATGCTTCATTATATGAGTTCTAGCTGGCAAAAATAATCTACGTTGTTATGGAAACAGACCATGAAATTAGTTTCTGAAGGAAGATTTCAAAGTGAGTGACTTTGGGTTAAATTCATATTTTCAATTTTTTCTTCAGTACAGATTGATTTAAAAGAGTTTTGAAACTGTTTTCTAGAAGAAAAGGTGGCTGGAATCATCCAAACTAATAAATGCTCTGATTATGAAAATTACTCTGAATAATTTTTTGCGCTTTTTTTTCAACTTTGGTGTAAACAGCAACTAATGAATTAACTGCAGGCGTTTCCAGAGCTTACTTCCAATAAATTCTAGCGAATAACTAATCAAAATGAGGCTCAAGTTTGGCGATTTTTTTCATTGTTTTGTTTTGTTGTAGTTCTTTTCCAGTACATAGCATGACCTGTTTTTTATTATTTTTGTGGTTTAACTGAAGGGAAACAAATGTACTTTCAATAAAGGGTTGATGACTAAATGCACATATCCATCCATCTGATTTAAGAATTGCTTCACTGGAATCCTTCCATGATAAACTAATGGAAATAAGAGTAGAATACAGTCACTTTAATGAGGCTGATAAGTTTAGTTAGTAACAGTAAAATAGTTAGAAATGTTGGAAACAAAAATACTATTTATCATAGAAGTCAATACACATACATACCAGAATATTACTGCAATTGTGTTCATGTAGATGTTTACTCTTTTGCTGTTTTTCACTGGACAAGTGTTTTTGGTGTCCCTTTCCTTACAGTAATACTTCCATTTCAGAATATCTAGGGTAGCTGTAGATTTCACTCCCTTTTTTTTTTTCTTTTGCCTTTGGAAGGGAAAAAAATTGCAACCACTGTGATCCATTGAGATTTTTTTTTTTTTTAAATTTTTAGGTCATAAGTATAAATAATAATGCAGTTATTTTAAAGACACAAAATAAAAGAAATGAGATAAAATCTTTTCATTTTATATGTAAATCCTATAGTAATAATAAATTACTCAGAACTGAAGCAAATTACATATTTATAGTGAAATTATAATTTTATCCAGTTGCTTTCTAAATACTTGGCTTGATCTTCAGTATTATTTGTGTGGGTGTATATTGTCTAGGCTACTTTCTCAGCTACTATGAACGGTAATTTTCCACAAGAATACTTGAATGTCAGTTTTGAGGAGGTCATCTAGGGAAATGATATTGAGGACAGTGTGTTTATTATAACTTCAGTCTGAATATGGGTTTATCTACAGTGGAAATGCTAGATTGAAGAGGACACAGACTGTTAATCGGCTGTGCTTAATCCCTGGCCTTTATCATTTGAATCTGTGGGTTCTGAAAGAGATTGCTAACTCCTATCATAACCAGGGAAAAATGTACAGCAAGAAAAAAACCCAGAAAAGACACTTAATTTGTATCTCTTTCATGATAAACTTAAAAAAATATATAATTAGCAAAGCAAGTTTAAAAAAATCAACACAGCAAAATTAAAAAAAAAAAAAAAAAGAACAGGAACAAATCTTTTTATGTTTGTCCAAAATCTACTATGTTCAGATCAAAACAGAAAATAATAAAGATTACTTTTTGTTCTCTTTGCTTGATTGATAGTAAACATATATACTTTTTACTTACTTTGGCATATGGATAGATTGTATAAGGGTGGAACTTCTAATTCATTATGTTTCTGTTATAAATTAACTAATGAAGTATTTAGCATCTTCAGAGGTTTGCTCTTGTTTCATTTACTTCAGAATATATACAGCTGAAGTGACAACAAAAGGTGGGAGACCATAACACTTATTAAAGCTGGATAGGTGATAATTTTTCAGTAGATTATGGGAACTGAGACTCGCCCAGGATTGGTGGTATATTTAACGGTGGACTACCAGGAAGAAGTCAGTCTTGTACAAATGCAAAGTGATCAGCAGTGTTCCTTCTCTGGTGATTGTTGAAATACACCTGAAGCTCTTTGTTAAGTGTCTATTTGACTAAGAAATAGCAAAATGAAAAATTTGAGCAAAGCTGATTGAGAAGACAAGCCTCAGACTGTCCCTTTTGCCTATTATGGAATGTCAAATGTATGCTTAATATATAATTGAGTGTTTACAGCTGTCTTCTTGCCATTGCTGTTGAATTGCAATGTCTTTAACTTGGAAAAAGTGTTTTTATCAAAATTATCCTAATAAAGCATAATTGATAAAAATTGGGGCTTTTTTCATTTTTCTTTGTGGCAAAGAAAAGGATAGTGTAAAGATTAATCTCTTCATTTTGGTGGCATGGACTAAAAAGTAAGCTAATCAATGACCTTCTTGTTTCTATGAAAAATAAGGGGTCATACATAAAAATGGCATCATAGTGACCAAGATAGCTGTAATATGTACAAGATTATTTTGTTGAATTATTAGGAGTTGATGCTAAAAATAATAATAACTTCTCATTTCCAAATAAACTCAATTTTCTATAAAGAGATTCTTCTAAAGTGTATGTAGTTTTAGGTTTCAGTAGATGTATATTCAGACATTTTTCAGGTAATCTTAAAATTTTAATTTTCCTATTATCTCTTCACTACTTTTGTAAATGTAGGTAGCTACTTAAGAAATCAAAGCAAAGATTTATGTATATAGCTTTAAGGAATTAAGAATCCAATATCTCTTGTCTATATATTTACAGGTTTTTTATTGTTCCTCAAAATCTTTACTACGTATTTTTAAAAGTCAATTATAATTTCTGTAATTGGCATAGGAACATAGAGTTTTACTTATGTTTTCTGAAGTATTTTTAAAAGCAAATTAATTACATTTATTTATTTCTAAAAATATTTTAAATCTGTTTAAATCATACTTTGGACTTCTGTAGATAATAACGTTTAAACAGTTTTGTATTGCAAATAGTGTTCTGAAAAAAACCCCAAGGAATATAACAAAACTTTGTTTTCAGTTTCAGTATTGTCATGGGTTTTGTCAGTGACTGGTTAATTTTTAACCCTCACCCATTCAGTCAATTGCTTTTTTACTTAGGAAAACTAAAAATTAATTATTAATATTTTATTATATAAATACATTTAGCTTATAAAACACATATAAAATTACACAAAATAAGACATACCCTTTTCTAAAATGATTTTATTGCTTTCCAGAGTGAGAAGGATTTACAATAGATAATAATTACAGTACAAAGTTACAACGTTGGAATTATTACATATAGTACCAGTTGAATATAAACATATAGTTTTAAGCATCAGAGAGAAAATTGCTCTCCATTGTGAAAGATAAACTCCCTGTTGTGTCAGACTGCCTCAAGCCAATTCTTTCACTGTTAGGGTCCAGTATATTCCCCTCCTCCTAATCCAGAAATATTGTGGCATCTGTGAGAAAGAAGGAGGCATATGTCTGGCTGTTCTCTGCCTACCAGGATAAAGCTGTGGGTAATCCAGGCCCTTATTTTACATTCTTGCTTTTAACAGTCACAAATACCTTCTGACACCAAAGAACAGGACTCTAATCTAGATGAAATAAAGTTCTTAAATCCTTAGAGATAAATTCAGATTTAGTTGCTAATTTCAAAATGCTGTCCTTTCCCCTAGGAGCTGCCCATTCCACAGGCACTTTACAGGATTGCACCCAAATGGCCTTCTCAGGAGCTGATATGCATTGAAGCCTAGCAAGAAGACTCAGCAATCAATATGACTTTACTTAATCCCAACAGGATTTTTAGCACCTTTTCCTAGAGTCTCATCATTACCTCATATTGAAATATCTGCTAGAATGAGAGGGAATTTTCTTTTAAACACAATGAATTAATGTTTCTTTTACAAAGGCAAATTAATGTTATCCTTTTAGTTAAAGAACAGCATCCTTGGAATTGTAGAGGCTGTGCCATTTGGCTCAGTGACACAGAAGAAAAGGTCTTTAGTCATCTGTGTCATGAGACAGATAAGATTTTATTTAGTTTTATCCATTGACTCCCACTTGTCTCTTCAGGGTGCATTTTGTTTCGGTTTGGATTTTTTTTTTTCTGTGTGATTGCTTGGGATTTTCTGTTTTGTTTGGGGGTTAAGTTACTTTGTTTTGTTTTCAAATGCATCTTTCCTCTTCACTCCTGCAAAACATGACTTTGTACACTGCTGCTGTTCTCTGTGTGTCTTCTTGCTTTCTGTCAAAACACGAATCAGTGTGATACCTGCCAACACTGAGGCAGTGCCTCTGTCCTGGAGCAGTGCAGTGGGTCCTTGGCAGGCTTTGAGTGGTGAACAGTGCAGAACACATGCAGTCACATCTGATCAGTGTCTTGGCCATACCATTTGTATTAGCTTTGACTCCCTGTTAAGGCTTTGTGATCTCATTGGTCTTCCTTCAGGAATTTTTTGCATTGGTCCAAAAGTTTTGAAAGCTATTTGTATCTTCTCACTCAAATTTGGTTCAGTTTCCTTTAATTTGCACATTAATTGCAGGTTCAAACAAAGCTGACACATGCTGAATAGCTCAACTAAATCACAAGGCCATAAATCAGTCACATCTGTGAAAATATTTCAAGGAACTGTACCCACGTCAATGTGATAGTCATAGGTAGTTTGCCAACTGGGAAAATTTACAGTTCTCTTCTGCAAATATTTAGGTATCTGTAAATTAAATTAACACAAGTTTGAAAGAAAGCAAATGCTTTTACTTTTATTTATTTTTCCTCCTCAGGAATCCTGAAAAAAATTTGATAAGTGAAACAAAGACAAAAAATTTCTCCAGAATATGACTGCATTTTGCACAGTACTTTGGTTTGCCATTATTTTTAGAGGGAAAGAATATTTCTCACCTTTATTCAGTGCTTCTTGCTTACAATTCCAGATAAAATTCTCAGAATGGCATATAATCAATTATGTATGCTTATGTTTTAGGATAGTATTAGTTAAATGTATTAGTTGTAATCCAAATAGAACAAAAGGAAAAAAGGAAAGTTAATCATAGTGAACTTCATTTGTGTTTGTGATATTATCATCTGAAGGAATATGAATGAATTTATGTTCTTGGGGTTTAAGGCTTTTTTTAATCTGGACCCTGCTCTTGGTACCCAAAGAGACAAACAATAAGAAAAAATTATTATGAAACCGTGAAAACTAATGCTTATAGCTATCTGGTACTGATGGATGCTTAAAAATCCATTATAATAGAAAGAAATTTTTTCTTTTACAGCTTTTGCTGTAGGCAAACTTTTAATGAAGAATAAATTTACTTGTGATCCTAAGCCAAATTCCTACACTATATATATATAGGGAATTTTAGTTACAAATAGATTTCTGGTGCCTCATTCCAAAATGCTTATAATTGCTGGGTTTATGTTAAATAGATTTCTCATTGACAGGGTGTGACATGTTTAATCTAATGGAGGGAAATTGCTTTGTGCAGATTTAAATGACTATTCAATTAGTCACTGGTAATGTTTACAAGGCATCATAGCTGGAAATCATGGATACATTGTCTGTTTTATTAAATATGCAGTAGGGCAAATGAAAACCCAATCCAAGTATATACATCCTCTTTCAAATAAATTGGTATCAAATTATCTTTTATGTAGTATTTTTAGGGTGGCCAGGAAATTCAAAAAATCATTCTGCATTTTTAATACTGCCTCCATGGTAGTCCTTTTGCTGGCTTTTCATGCTTGATTCAAACACCAGAGGGAGCACAAGTTTCCAGCAGACTCATTTTTTTCTGTCCCTGGGAATCACTGAAAGAGACACAAATCATTCTGGTGAATGCAGTAGTAAAACATGCAAACAGGTGCTGGTTTTTACTGTTTAAACTGATAAGGATCAGGGATCTGATTCCATCTTTCACAAGCTGGAAGTTAATAAAATTGACAGTGTTGATTCTGGTGTTGTGGACTGATGAATTTATACAAGGGATAGAACTTTTCCAAGGAAAACATGCACTCACACTGACAAATGTACACAAAACTGTTATTTTTATTGTAAAATAGTAAATGTTTGAGTGATAAGCATTCGGGAAGTACACAGTTTTTAATTGAATAATGCTTGCAAGGCATGCAATGGCAGAGCAGATTCCAAAGTAGAGAATTTGATCTGTTTGGCTGTGGTGAGTTAGTACCAAAATCCCTCTTTAAAAAAGTATTGATTTGGTTCTTTCATTTCAAAACCAAAATATAAAGAAAGAAGGTTGTTTTTTTTTCAGTAATCGCCATTGTCTTTCCATCTTCTTTTTTATGGTTATGCAGCTCAGTCATGTAAAGTGACAAATGTGTTTTGCCTCTAGTTTCACTGAGACAAAAATGTTAAGCATGTTGAAGTTTCATTCTAACTTCAAGCATCTTTCAAGTTTTTGCTATCACTTTGTTGGAACTAACAATATAACTAAGCTATATAATGTCACACAAAGAGCCAAATTATACAAATCCTGGAGAGCTTCACCTGCAAAATACCTTGCTTTCAGATTCATAATATATCTGACCCAAAAAGACTGTTATTATTATGGTGTTAAGCATTTGAGGTGCTTTTCTCATCTACCTAAATCACAGACCTTGTTCTGCCTTTAGGGAATAGATGCAATAGGGTGACTTGCAATTGATGTTTAGGGTGGGTCCTTGGGAGTTGGATCAAATCATATTTTTACTGTGATGATGCATAAAACTATCCCTATGGATTAACTGCTATGCCTTGTCACTAACAATTACCTGAAAGTATACCTAAGTCAAAGAAAATGACAAAGACATTGCACAAAAGGAGCAGCTCCGTACAATAATCTCTCAGTGGGAATACTTTAGTGAAAACAAATTGAAGAAATAACTGAATACAAATAAATGCAGTAATATAAACTTAAAGAGAGGGATAAGTTTCTAAAAATCATACTGTACAGTTTGTTCTTTATTTTCATTCTCACACAGTTATCCATAAGGTCTTCAGTGTTATTCCCAGAAGTAAACTGTGGTAGATGGATTAAATAGATAAATTTTTATTCTTAACTGTGTCCATTTACACAATAAATGACTAAGAGATGTTCAGACTTTATTTCTTTTCTATCTAATTTCACTATTCCTTGTAACCACTTCTTACGTACTTTGGCTGCTATCATTTTATAAATTAATCCCTTTGCTCACTGGATGAAGTAATATTATAAAGTAAGTGTAAACTCAATTTCCATTTCCAAAAATGCTGTTATTTGTATACTCTTATCTACTTTTTTTTTTATCAAAGTCACGCACAAGAAGCAGCAGTAGGTGTTAAAACAGCAGCTATGATTCTTAAATAATTTTAGGAAGGGTAGCTATGTATATATTAGATATGGAGTGAATGTAAAAGGATCAGGCAAAAAAGAGAAAGCCTGATTCTCTTTCCTTCTGTACCAGAAGTTCTTCAGTCCTGTATTAGTCCTTCTGTACCAGACTCTTTCAGTGGGCTGCTCAGCTATGCTTGCCAAGCTGCATTTGGCCTAGAGGATGGTACATGGGGATCCTAATGTTGTTGGTTGCTGTTGTTTCCATTTTCCATTTTTAGCTGAAAAATGTTGAATTTTAGTTGTCATCATGAAGTGCTCACTCCACACCCCATGTATAAATATGCCCAGAAAGTATTTCAGATACTGCAAGAATCAAGGGGAAGGATGATGTTCAGATACTGACTTTTGAGGGTTTTCTTAAGTGTCTGTTCCTTAAGTACATACAGTTTTGTATAAAATTGCCTGAGCCACTAGGAAGACTATGAAAGATTTCCACCATGTAACACTTATCCTGCTTTAGTTCAAGCAGTAATTTTCAGTGTTTAGCACCTCTGAAAGTGTTGTCTGTAATTCTTAAGTTAATTTTCTATTATTCTTATATAAATGAAAAATCTAGTAAGTCATTGTAAGTTTAGAAAGTATCAGCATGTATCACATTTTTTAAAATATTATGAAATTAATACTTTATTCCATTTTTGAGTGCTACATCTGGATTTGTTATTTCAAAACACTATCAAATTTCTAAATACATATTAGAGTTTTGCATATATAATACAATAAATGAAAATGCTTAATGCTGGGATTATTAACTTGATTATGGCAAATTCTAATATATAGCTTTTGGATTTAATTGTCTATATTAATGTTCTTTTTTTCCTGTGATCTTTTTCCTATTTTGTCTCAACACAAATGAGAAGATAGACACCATTGGTTCCTAAAACCAGTTATGAAACAGTTAGTTCTGCATTATAAGTGGACCTAGCTTAAGCATTTTTTCTTTCATGATGTACTAAGCCAAAAGTATTATTTTTGCACAAGTATCTTTAATTTTTTTTTCTGTTTTGTGACATTTCTGTTTCTTTTGTAAGCCTAAATTGGAACTACAAAAACCTACCACTTTACCTAACAATTCCTCCATTTCTTGTATAGATTTATTGCAAGACTTTTTATTTAATACAGAGATATGAAGTAAAATTGCCAGGGTTTCTGTGGTGTTTTTTGTTTGTTTCAATAAATTACCAAAACCACTGTATTGCTTAGATACACTGGCACTGAGGCATTCTGAGATCTAATAGAGAGAGATATGAGATCGATCATCTGTTGCCTTTGTGCTTTGGTTTTCCATTTAGAAAATGAATATCACAGTTTTTTAGGATTAGAAACAACTGCAAGAAGAAAATACCTCTGGGTGACAAAAGGCTCATGTTACTTCCCATATACTTATAACCTAAAAGACTGTATTCCTTTTTTGTGTGTGTACAGAGCTTTTTTTAGGATCTGTCTTATTCCCCTTGGTCACCCATTTACTGGCAGCATTTTGCATATCATTGCAGTTATTGTAACCTCCAAGCAAAACTCTGAAAGGCAATAGATTTGGGAGCCTTTGTACCATGATGAATTTATATAATTGGGTAAAGAGATTTAAAACTATGGCATCTAGAAATTTATGTGGGTCATGTACTGATGGAAGATTGAAGTCTTGCTATCAAAGTTTGCATTTAATTCTTTACACTCAATATTTATAGAGTAATCATAAATGAGACAGAAGATAATTTTTTTCCTAGAGTTAAAAGGAAAGGAAAATAAGGAAATAAGGAAATAAGACTTATGTCAGAAGAAGATCCCAAGGCATTTAAATACTGAAAGATGGGGAAAACTTTGTGACTGGGTAAGGCGTATAAGCTCTCATTGTAATCTGTTTAAACTTAGAAGGGATCAGCTAAATTTCTGAGGAATGGAAAAAGGTTGTTACTAATACATGATGCAGAGTTAATAGGTTTCTCATATAGTTTACTGAAAGCAAGAAGTCCGAAGTGGATTTTGGAAAAAAGTATGCTTATTTCAGATGCAACAAATGGCTTGGAATGTTTCTGTGATTCCTTTAATTTTCTTCATAATCTCTCAACTAATAAAGAAATTACACTTGAGTACAATATTAAGTGTTTGCTCTAACAAATCTGGCAGATGGCTATGATCTAGCTGGCATAACCCTTGTAGACCATTCTGAAATGAAAACTTTGCATGACCTATAAGCCCTCTCCTGAGAACAGACCTGATGGGATATGTACTTTTACACTGCATCTGGAACGCTGGGAACACCGCATGCATTCTTTATGCACAGAACTTGTTTAGTGCCATTTTCAATCAGCTAAGATTGTGTACATCAAAGACCTTAACCCATATGGACCTTTTTTACTTTCTTGTGGCCTCTAAACCATCCTTGAAAGAACAGCCCACTGCCTTTGTTTTTGGAGTATAATTATTCAAAGA
>WEIU01014491.1:80551-91285 GCA_013389925.1 Aegithalos caudatus
CTTTTTTTTTTTTTTTTAATGCAGCATAGTTACTTTGTGTTGAACTAGAATATGTTCAGTTTTACATAACCGAGGAGGTGGTTATTAAAAATATACCATCTTTCCCCAGTTTCCCATTACCTTAATAAAGGGTTTGGTTGTGTATTCCCTGGCTTTATTCCTCTGATCAGTTAGCTGTAACCTTGTCTGTAAACTTGACATGATTCCACAGTCTAAATGGTCCCATGGAGAACGTGTCCCCTTGCTACTGGCAAGAGCATTTCTCCATCTTCCCCACAACTTAGAAGGTTTGAAAAAATTTCAAACACAATTGGGATATTGTAAAAGAAAAGATAGCTGCATGAGTTGACTATGCTCTTTCTTAGTCCATTAGAAATGCCCTGGTTTTTAACCTATGTGTAAAAAAAAATCATGGAGGATGCTTAAACTAATGGATTTTATCCAAGTTGTGAGCCTAAGGCACACACACTGTAAACAGCCACTTTATCTAATGTGTTGTAATGGTAATGATTCACACCCTGAGAATTTAAGCATGTGTCAGCTTTAGTAATCAAGATAACATATGAATATATAATTGGTAATTTTATGCTAGCCATTTCTGAAGACAATGTGAACTACGGCTGAAACAACAAAACAGCGAGGGCTAGCACCCTTGTATGTTCATGAGCATTAAATGACATGTTGGGCACCACCCCCATGTGATATATTTATAGGAAAATGAGAAGATTTTATGGGATTATTTTTAATCAATAATATGATTTTAATAATTTGGAAATCATGGGTAGATTGTACCTATGATTAGTTATGTTCTTTGGAACATAATAAATTTTGGACCTGAATTTATTAACACTTCTTTTTTTAGCAACATTAAGCATGACATACTGACATAAAGCATGACATGAATTGTACTGAGTTTTAAGAGCCTTACATATTGTTTTTTGAAAATATGTTGGCTTGCTTGTAGCCCAGAAATTATATAGACCCTTGGGCATTTTTCATGAACAGTTAAAGTGCACTGGCGTCTTTGCCTGATAATTGCTTTGAAAATTGCATTCATATTTGATTGGCATTTCCTCCGAAATTACCTGTATACGTTGATAATGTGCATTACACTTCAGTACTCCCTACTGCATAATAGGCTAGCATAGATAAGCTCTCAGGTAAGAGAGATAAGGAAAAACTCCACTTTTGTTGAAAAGTTACATTTGTTACATAAAGTCACTGACTAAAGAAATGAGTAGAGAAAAATAAAATGTTCCTTTATTCTCTTACAAGGGCTGTCAGTGCTTCAGCTTGGAGGAAAGTATTTTAAGGAAGCTGGTAGACTTCACAAGTCTCCACCTAAAGGAAAACTTCTTTTGAGTGCAGCAGCCCTCATGGTAGGAGTTATAAGCTCTGTTAGATATATAATCACTGTATTTGTTTTCTTAAGGCCAGCAGACAGTAAGTGGAACCTTGCAGAGTCTGCTGTCAGAACATCCAATAAAGGAATATCTGATGGGAGCCAAGTCACACATTGTGCCCAAGTTAAATACTTGGGCTTAATGATGGAGAAAGCTGCTTTGGGGAGCAATCCAAAGCTCTAGCAAAGTGGGGAAATGCTAACAGCTAGTAAATGGTCATGACAATACATTTCTATAGTTTGGACCTCACTGAGCAGGACTGATTTGCTAGACAAGGTTGCTAAAGCAAGAAGCAGCAGTGACAGCAAAAAAAGCAATTTTTACCATCACAGGGAAGTCTGGCCTGAATTCCTACCAGAACAAAGAGTACACAGAGAGCATCATTAATCCTCTCTCGTGAGACTGGACCGTGGCAAAGTAGATCTAAGCTGCTAAAGAAAGCCTACATTTTCCCAGAAATAACAGTAGAGATACCAGAGGACAAGTGGATAAAACCAGTTGTGGTAGGATACATACATTTCATTATGACCTTTCCCACTTTTTTTTTTTTTTTTTTTCCTTAGTAGCACAGCATTTTCACTATTTCTTGGCTATGCTCCCTCTACTATATTTATTTGCTTTTTTTCTCTGCAAATAAGATATGTTTCTGAATCAACCCTTAGCTTTTTATTTTCCCCTTTTTGAGCTTATATTCACAGGTCTGAGTAGACATATTTGGTAGTTTTTATTTCATCTTTTGGAGTAGGCCAAAAGCAATTCTTTGTTTAGCCACAAGTATGTTCATTTTATCTAGAAAAATCATAAGCTATACTATGATGAGATTGAGATATTTTCTTAGGGCTTTATGTGCACAGTGGTTAGTTTTGAAGCAAGCTGTATGATAGCTTGTAAACGTTGACTTGTAAAGAATTTTGTCATGCTTAGAAAGTTTAAATAGACTGCAATCGGTAGAAACATGTTTTTGTCTTGGGTCCAATGTATTTGTTTCACAAACAGTTGAAATGGGCTTTTGCATAATGAAACATTCAATATCTACTATATCCTGAGTGTATAAACACATACACACACACACAGACACACATACATGCACACAGTATTTATATATACATACATACATATATACAATAGAAATGTATATACATATGCATATACATATATATATACAAATAAATAATATCCATTTGTCCAATTTCTTCTTATCTAGTGCATTGTTTAGTAATCTGAAATTCAATTTTTTAAAGGAAGTTGCAACCTGATCCATTGTTAGAGCAGAATTTCCATCTGAGAGATCATATTCCTTTGATTCATGAAATCTAATTAGTTCACAGAATCAGAGAATATTTGGGACTAGAAAGCACCTCTGAAAATCTTCCAGTCTAACTCCGCTGCTAAAGCAGGCTCACCTGGAGCATCTTGCACAGGACTGTGTCCAGGCAGGTTTTGAGTATCTCCAGAGCAGGAGATAACACAGCCTCTGGGAGCCCTGTTCCAGTGCTCTGTCACCCTCACAGTAAAGAATAGATTCAAGGGAGCCTATTTCCATTTGTGTTCTAATGTATGAATTTTGCAGTTATCAATGGCCACTTATTGCCAAGGTGGTTAGAAACTTCTCATGTTCTGCAGTTTTAAGCATCTTGCATATTTTCTCCTGAAGTTTTTATTCACATTCTTTTTCTGTTATGATATTATTCCAGATTAATTTCTTTTTTAAAAACTGTTTACCTTCATTGACAGATACTTTGTTATAGAAACATTAGTAGCTCCTAATGTTTTGAGAAGCTTTCTCTTACATATTTGCTATTGGACATTTTTTTTTTCTCAATTCATTGGCCTCTTTTCCAGAATTTCTGATTTAACCATTTGAAAATAAATGGCTGGACTTTCCTGAACACAGTGGCTGCCTGTCTATCTGTTTGTTGCACATCAGTAACCACCTATACATCCTTCTCTTTACTAATAATCTTTACTTCTCTTTACTAATAAACCCACAACTTATCAAGGTTTTTTTATTATTCCTTTTGGTTGCCTACTTACCTGTTGCACAATTATAATGCTGAGTTGTTTTCTGGAGGTTTCAGTGCCTTTGCCTTTGAGATTCCACTGGACTGCTAAAGAACACTTTTGCCTTTGTAAAACAGGTAACTTAGTTAATATTAATCAACTTAGTAATTATTTCTTCATTTCTTTCTTTTACCTCCATTTCTTCAAACACAAGCATGGAAATAACTACTGAGAAATAAACTTCAAGTGTCATTTCACTGCTGTGAATTTCTTCACGATAAAAAAAAATCCATTCGATCTGACTCAGTAAAATCAAACTTATGTTCTTTTGCTGTATCTATCCTATAGATAAATAGATTATTTCTGTCATTAGAGCTGTCATCACAGCATATTCATAATAAAGCTATTAGCTTTAAACTTGAGTATCTTAGCAGACTAACATAATCACAGCCTGCAGAGCAGCATTCAAGTTGTGTGACAGTTTTAGCCATTTTTATGAAGGCCTTTCTATGATTCTATTTTATTCTTGTCTTTTTGTAACAATCTCTTCATTATATATATACTCCTCCCCCCCAATTACTTTTCTGTTTAAACTACACACCATATAATGTTGGTAATAATCTTTCTTTGTTGACAGCAGCATGTCTAAATTTAGCTTCAGAACTAGCAGGATCAACTTCAGTAGAAAGTCCTTGTATTGAGGATGTACATTGCCAAAAATTAGTGTGCTGCAATAATTAGTATATTAGTAGCCATGTGACTTGGCAGATTTATGTTCCAGTTTTATATACATGAAATTTAAGCATTTTTTTGCTTTTCCTATTGAACAAGAGCAGTGCATCAAAAAAAGAGGAAGTCAGGCTGTGTGAACAGTACAATTTATTTACTCCCAACAGCTGTTGTGTGCACCACAAAGGCTAAATTCTGTGAGCAAAACACTAGTGCCAGTGTGTATAAAAAGAAAAACACAAAAGAAATAATGAAAAGGTTTTCATAACACAAGCTAGAACTTGCTTTTAACTTGATTCTGTGGAATCACCATATCTTAATTTGTATATATTAATAGATGAAACTAATAAGAACAGAACCCTGCACAGGCCCTCTCAGATATTTAATAATATGAGAGCTCTTGCATAAATAATAATCATTTGTGTACCAAAAAAACAAAAATACCTTGTTTCTTAGATGTGTATATTTGGTCTCCTACTCAATCTCTCTGACTCCCCACCTTTCATAATGTTCCCAGTTCTTTCCATGTCTTGCATGACAATTCAAGTCAGCAAGAAGTGGTTTAATTTTGGGTAGTCCTGACTTAAACACCAGCTGGGCTAGACTGGTTAATATGGTCATGCTGGTAGGGCTGCCAATTGTTGCAGTAGAGAAAGCAAAGTTCCTGAGTCAATCTTTGCTTTCCTCAGAGGAAACATTAGTTGCTTGATGAAAGAGGTGTTATTTGTAAAGAATAACATATGTAATCTAGTACAAAAGGGTACCAGGAAATTGTCAATTATGCATGTAACACAAGGCAGTATTGATTACCACTAATAACTGAGAGCAGCAGAACTCTTGTGGACTAAATTTACTCTGTGTCTGTGATGTAAGAACAAAATTGCAACATGAATAACAGCATTAGATACAGAATAGAACTGAAACTTTTATTTTCTAATTTATGACTTTAATTAATACAGCAGAGTAAACGCTTTTGCATAGAAAAGAATTTTAATGGTGAAATGAGAGTAAGAAAATACTTCTTGACTTTTTCTATAAAACATTTTTTGCAATATAAGGATAAATTCTTGTTAAACATTGAACTTTGCTTACTGTTACCTATTTTGGTAAGAGATATGAAAGAACTAGTGTTTTATTATCATTATGTTGGTTTTTGACCAAATTGAACACAACAGTAATTCCAATGATGCAATTATCTGTCAGAATTTTTTTGAAAAGAGAGATAGTTCTTTTTGTAGTGAGTACTCAGTATGAAAACAAACTATCAAACAAACAAACCATTATGGGGATACCAGCTTCAAGGCATAGTAACTTTGTAAAAATATACAACTCTATAATGTTACAGGTATTTCCACAGAATTGAATGCTGGTCAAAGTTGGATGAAGCAGGACATTGTGGATTTATAAGAGCATATATTGAATGCGTGTCCTTCATGCACCTGTGGCAGCCTTTCCTGCTGTTTAATTTTATCTAACCAGTTGTACAATTTGACTTTTTTTGTTGTTATCCAAGAATATATATCAGAAACTCTCAACATTAGAAATGACAGCCCACATGAAGCCTGGACATGACATCCATCCTAGATGGAGCTGACTGTGGTGGAAAGCAGACATGAGTGTAGCTCAGAGCAGGAGCCAGGGAGGGGCACACCACCTGTGTGCCTTTCACACTGAGCTCCCTGCAGGTACAGTCCACTGGAAGTGCTCTGTGCCAGGGGTGTGGGAAGGTGCAATTACAGCAAGAGGGTTCTGAGGCCACTGTGATTAGCACTGAGGAATAGCAAAAGAGCATGGCTTTTGGGGTTTCACTGATCTGAACCTGTCTGAAAGTAATACAGATAGATAAATAATAAGTATGTTTACTCTGAGCAATAAGAATGGAACAGTACAGGTGAGGAGGATTCAAATTCTGCAACTTATACTTTGATGATGCACTTGAGATAATAGTTCTCTATTAATCTCATGCTTTCCTTTGCATCATTTCCAGGTTTACATTTGCAGCATGTGTGTAAGCAATGGAACAAGCAGAACCTGTGTACATGCTTATGGTCTGTCATTCTAGCAAAGTTTTCAGAGTACACACGACAGTCACCCTAACAGGTCTTACAGCAAAGCTCACATTATGTTTTGATGTATTGAGAGTAAAGTAAAGATGAAAGATTAATAACCTGTTTGCCTCTCTGCTACCTGTTGGCCCTTTTAGAACTTTAGGACCCACAAGCACACATTTATGTGCACATACAATAGAATCCATTCCAGAAAAGAGCAGATACTAAATTTAATGAGGGTTGAGAAGGCAAGTTGTTAATGTGCTAAATTTTTCCTTTTCTAGTTCATTTTCCTTGACCTGCCAGGGACCTACTTTCTCCCCAATACTGCCTTGTTTCTCCAAATGGATCAACAAAATAGTTATCATCTCACTCCAGCTACACAAAATGTTAAGAGTATTTTTTGTGGAAACAAGACATACTGTTTCATAATGCTATTGAATGTAATCTCTGCCTATGTTAAAGTCAGTGGCCTCTTTTGCTGTTAATATGAGGATACATTTCTACAACTGCAATAAACAGTAAGATTGTCATGTTTTAAATAGGGGTCAGGACTTCAGTATAACAGCAGTGAAAATAATGACAATGTAATGATTTAGGATAAATCATGGTGAAAAGTGTATATCTAGCATTCAAGATAGTAAATCACGTTACACAAAAAATATGTTCAAAACTACATGAGACTGAAACTTTAAAGGCATTTGATTCTGCTTGGAACTGCTCAACTACTTAGGTACTTCAATTTCAAATAAACTTGACTTTGAGGTTAATTTGCAAATATATGAATGGGACTATAAACAAACATCTGTAAAACTGTGTATCAATAAAAACCAGAACATACTTATCTACTCATAAATTAGTTTTTTATGCCAGGATGCATCATTTTGCCAAAGACTTCTCTTGTGTGTGACAAAACTGCTGAAGTTTTGATTCTGCTGAAACACTCCACTTATTCCTTAATAGCAGAAGCCTGATTATTACAACTTAGCTTGTCATGTTGTGAATCCTTTCTCCTTGGGTGCAGAAAGAACATAGTGCTTTTCACTAAGATGGTAGAAAATTACAGTATAAATTGTCTTACTGATTATAAGGAAATGTAGATGTTTTAGCATAAGCCTCAGGGCGAGTTCATCCATAAATCTAAACTTTTCCCTTAAAGGCTTTACATAATCCACAAGGGAAGCTTTTTCAGTTTACTTAATGTTTATGGGATTCTGACCTGATTCAGAGTTGCTTAGAAACATTCTTGCTTTAGAAAAAACGAGTCTTTGCTGGATTCAATATGAATATTTATGTGTGGCTAGATTGTGCCTTTAGGCAAAACCAGGAGTGAAAGATGATTCATAATTAGCATTGTCCCAGAAGGAGCCCTGGAAGGTGTAGTGCCTTAAGAATAACCTTCAAGCTCAGTCTCCTTTTTCTTAACTTCCTGCTTCAAGGATTCAGTTATTTTAACACAACAGCACTGAAAATTGATTGCTGTTCAAACATGGCATCTAAAGATTATATTCTCCATGTAAAGCTACCCATATTAATAGAATCGCTCTGCCTACACCACTGTATTTACATTGTTTGTGCTTTTGTTTCCTTTTAGAATGGGTCATTTCAGATTATAATGCTTTACTCTTATTCCACTTGCAGTAAAGCTGCCTCTAGTTTGACCTGATTTCAGAGAGGCCATATGTCTGATACATATATAGACTTTTCTGAAGTACTAGGATCAAGATTCCATTCCAGAAATGTCTCTTTCTTCTGTCAGTTATAGTTAATCACTTTGACTGTGTTGTGATCTGATTCCAAGCACTTCATTAGTATTATTTTACTATAGGGGAATTTGATTTGTCTTGTCATTAAAGGTGAAGGAGTAGGAAGAATATGAAGATTAATGAGATTAAATGCTTCTACAATTTGGAGTCACATATTTTTTAAGAAACAGTTGTATTGAGTGCCTTCATTGGCAATTTCTGCTTTATCAATTGTGGTTCCTGCTTCTTGATGGAATAATACCATTCTGCTTTCTAACTTTGCTCTTAGGGATTGAATTAGTGTTTATCTTTCTACAGTAAATTCTTAATCCTTTCTTCTCTGCCAATCACTTCTCACCTGCTTAAGTATTTCAGAAAAGTGGATGTACCCTCTTCATACTGCAGCAGTGCCAGCAAATAAAGTCACTGCCTGCCACCCTCAAATATAGCAATTTCTGCCTCTGCCTGTGAAGCTAGTCAAATGATTGTCTCCTAACCTATTTCAGTCAGAGTATTTTAGCTTTATCAGTTTAAAGAGTCGTTCTTTGTTAACTTGACATGTTTTTGTCTGAGATGAGCTCTGAAGAAATCAGATGTGCAGTTGAATTAGCTTCTAGCAAGAAGAGAGTTATAAGCAGATGACAGAAAGGGTGGGATTTAGTCAAGAAATGGTAAATGCTTCCATGACTATAACTGAGAAAGGAAGAGAATGTAACTTCACATCTGAATTGTAGACCAACCTTAAAAAATTATTCCATTTACATTCAGTTCTTTGACAAAAATAGATATTATCTGGTTTTGTGTACGTGTATTTGAGCAAGCTGTGTGTGCAAGGTGGAGAGCAGAGTGGAAAATCACCAGAGGTCTGCATCCTCTGTATATGCCTATTACAAGGATAGACAGAAAGGAAGAAACATTAACTGAATGTAAAAATAACAGCGAAAATGCAAAGTTTTCAGTAGACATAATTTGACATAATTTATGCTCAAATCTTACAGGAGAAAAAGCAAGAGTGTGCTAGCATATGACATCATCCTCTCATTGTCAGTTTTTGTATCCTACCCACATGGCTATTTCTCCATCTAAACATAAATATTAAGGAGTATAGAATTAATAAAAAAATTAGTGGTTGTCTGGTTATGCTGTATGTTGTTTATCTTTCCTAGGTATAAGCATTTAGCAAAAATAGTGCTTCCCAAGGGATGGTGTAAAAACAAGTGGGAAATAAACTTACTGTGGCCTATGACAAGGAAAAGCTTTAACCATGCATTTAAATGTGTGTCATATTTTCAAAATGACACTACTAGATAAAATAAAAAAATTCCCATACCTGTATTCTGATGCTTCTGCTCAAGCTTTAGAGACTAGCATTAAGGTTAGACTAAGAAAAGGAAGAAAGGAATAAGGTGAGACAAAGATTAGACTTGTTAGGTTTTAATCTTAAATAATTAGTCAAATGATTACAGTTGGTGTGCAATATTTGGCTGGCTCTAATCACAGTTGCTGCTGCTGTTCCAGCTATTTGAGTACTCTGCTGGGCACCAGCTCCACCATCAACCACAGTTTAGCTGCTGCAGACTCCAGCATGTGCATTGCAACACTAGCAATGACGCTGTTACAATACTTTCAGCAGCCTGGTTCTGGGTAGAAATTGTTGCTTCACCTAAGCTAAACTAAAGCCTGGTTTGGGAACACAAGAACACAACATCCATACCGTGTAGGAAAAGCTTACTTTTAAGTCCTGCCTTAAAGTTCTACTTACCACATTCCATTAAAAAAAAAAAAAGTCCCCTTTCCCACCCTGCAAAAACACAGCTCCCTGACTGAACACATGTATGTATCTTTTCTTTAAAAAGGAAATATGCTTATAGTGAGAGTGATCCATCTGATATTGCTCCCCTGATTTACTTGCTCCTACATTTACTGTATAATATATTCATGTGATTGGCTTTTCATACCTTCTTCAGACCAAGCCTTCTTCCTTCATGTTCTATACATTTGTCTTTTTTATATTTAGGATGCTTTTTAGTTCTGTTTTCCTTCCAGCATTTTCTTAAGCCAAGGAAGTTTCTATTCATGACCAACCAACCATAAATACCACAGAAATACAGCAATTTTAATTTACTCAAGCAAACCTCTCTTGGCCACGGTGATCATGTGGACAAGCTGAAAAAGTGCTGACTGAATGCGATGTGTGCATTGCATTGCGACGGGTTACATCACTAGTCGTGACATGATGTAACCCAACGCAGCATGATGTAAGCGTCGTGATACATTGGAGATTTAAAGAAACATCAGCATTCTCTTCTCTCCCTCTGCTCATTTCCAGGAATGTACTTTTGTTCATGGTCTAGTACTTAATAACCAATCGCTCTTGTGAATCTGTGAATGCTCATGTCATTCTTATTCTTATTCTTATTCTTATTCTTATTCTTATTCTTATTCTTATTCTTATTCTTATTCTTATTCTTATTCTTATTCTTTCTTATTCTTCTTATCCTTAGTTATATTAATATTTTCCCTTCTAATTATGGGCAATGCAGCCTCAATCCTTAAAAGAGGTGTTATTTTAAGTTTATGTACATATATAAGTACAGTTGCTCTCTGTCAGTTATCATAGATTTCTGATGAAAAATGAAAAGAAAATTAGTCATGCTGTGTTTAAAAATGCTTCACAGTCTGAAGGGTAAAAATTATTTATTCAAATTTTGAAATTGTGTAGCCAAACTGTAGGTTGAGACACCTTTGATTTGTATTGCCAGTTGCATGTGGGAAGATGTGAAAGGCTCATGGCTTTTTTTTTTTTTT
>WEIU01014491.1:91295-111952 GCA_013389925.1 Aegithalos caudatus
TTTTTTTTTTTTTAACAACTTAGTGCATTTTTTGCAACATCAGTTCTGAATCAGTTCAGCCTGCCTTCTGTGTGGATGTTAGGGTGATTTGTCTTGCGAAAATGGCTTCCTATTGCCATTGCTGCTTTCAGGACAGAGCTTTGTATGTTCCTTTTATTACTATGTCCATTCTGAAACTAAGTAAGTTAGCAGGCACATATACTGCAAATTTTAATTAACCTTAGAAACTGATTTGCAATTCTTTTGTATACTTGTGTACAAGTACTTGTGTGATTGACTATGATGTTTTGAGAAAGTCTGTTTTAAGAAAAATATTAAGAACCTGTAATTTTTTAAGCGTGAACAGAGCCCTGCATTTTATCCCCTAACAAAATTATATTCCTGTTATGATCATAAAGATGGAACAGAGTGTGATCAAATAATACAACAAACTTTAAAGGTTGAATAAAATCCACAAGAAAAAAACAACCCTTTTGGAAACTTAATTCTAGGATTCTCTGACCCCATGCGAGAACTAGGGATGGTAACTAGTCCTTCTTTGATCCTAATATCAGTTTAGCATGTGCTTTTGATTTCACTGCTACCACATCTTAAATAATTATGTTGTTATGAAAGTCAATTTTCTCCACAACACCATTAAAAACCGATCTTGAAAGTGTTTCAGGACCACACAAAATATTTTTATCCTGTTCCTTTCTTTCAAACTGTCAGTCCTCTCGTGCATCACAGTAAGAAATCCTAATGGTGCAAGGGACTTCTGTGTAAACTATACTTCACTGTGATTTCTTCCCAGAGAGTTTGGTGATTGATCTATGCCATGAAACACATAGTTCACTATCTCTGCCCTGTAAGTTTAATTTTGTACATAAATCAGTCCCACTTATCTCAGTTAAATTAGACATGTGTGTTTTCCTTTTTTTTTGAGTTATTGGTGCCAGCCATATGGTGTAACATGCTTAAATGGTTATAATACTACCAAATGCTAATAAATATTTTGGGTTTTTTTTATTATGCCTTTGCCACTTTTTAAAAGCATTTATTAGTTTTGAGTTATTAAAGATTAATAGATTTTAAATACAATCAGTTCTTTAGAGGAATTCAACACTGTGTTTTCACAGAAAAGTTGGCTTACATCATACATGAGCTCTGTAAAGGACCAGTTCAACTGTGTTATAATTCCTGGGTTTTTTTCTGTTCTCTGGATGTAATTGAGGGTTACAACCGAATCTCTTAACATACAAAATAATTTTTGTCTTCCAGAATTATAGAATACTGATGGAAGACTTTCTACTATAGGCTGTGTAAAAAAGAATATGGATGTGAATATACCATACCTGATAAACCCCACTCTACCTGATTATTATACATTAATGTACAATATTTCTGTATTTTCAGAATAATTTCATGCTGTGCTTTGATATTCTGAGTGTTGCATTTGGCAATTTTGTTTAAGGTTCTCATCGTTATTACTAGAGTAATATTTTTCTCTGGACATTATAGATAATTAAGAATCTAACAATCATGTGTACGGTTATTGCTTCCACTGTGCATGACTATTAGTTTTAAACATACTACTTTAGAAGCATATCCAGCTCTGTGCTGTTTACTTTTCATTCAGAAAGAAAAAAAAGAAAGAAATACACCTTGTTTAAATTGTCTCAAACTGGGGCAGGCATTGCATATCTCTACGGACTGCAGAGTGAATAGCTCATATTTCACAAGCATGTAGATGTTTGTGTGACTTAAGTTAAAACTATAGCTCTTTAAGTTTAAAAAATATAACTCACTCATTTCCGTAGCTTTATAAACTGTCTTTGAAGATACTCATATTCTTTCTAGCTTTGGCTCATGTAGTTTCTGTGCCTGGCAAATTGTACAATATGATAATTCATCATTTTTTCCAGATCATTAAGAGAATACTGAACATCATATTAATATATAGAATATTTCACTAGACAATCAATCTTTTGCTAGATTGAAAATTGACCTCTGGTTACAATATAACATACCCTGTGTAGCTTATTTTTAATCCATGACATTACTTCACCTTTTCTCTGTGAATAATGATGTTCTCAATATCTCATGGAAAATGCTTTATGAAAGCTTTTTTTTGAAAACCCAAATAAATTTTGTCAATTTTTTTTTTTTTTTTAATCAAGATTTCTAGCAGATCAAAGAGTGATGCCTGTTCTTTAAAGAGAGCTATGGCTTATTTTGTGTGTATGTATATAAATGCTCTCTGATGCTTTTAATGACTTTTTCCTTAGGCTACACTAACTTTTTGCCTTGATTTTAATACATATGTTCCTACTAATCTCTTATAATATTTTGTTTTAATTAGATACTGAAGCATTTCACTGGAAAATCAATAATTTTATTCTCAACCCCTTTTTGGGAATAAGGTACTGGCTTATAATCAATGCATCTAAGGATATAGGTGGTAGTAATTATTCTTCTGACTGTTCAGTTTATCAAAGTACGGCTTTTTTAACTCTCTTTTATGTATCTTTAGTTCCTGACTACTTTAAGAGAAATGTATATTATCTTATTTATTCTTGAAAACTAGACACCTAGAGAAGAAAAAGAGAGTAGTACAAGGTGATATTAACAAGAATTAAGTAGATAAACTGAAATAGCATTCAAATATTACTGAATTTTGAAAGATGGAACATTACTGAAGAGAGCAAGAGATTGAATTAATTTTGATATTCCAGGGTGTTATGGTAAACCCCAGCCAGTTCACTCCCATGCTCACTCATTCCTCCCTCAGTGGGATGGAGGATTGTATTGAAGGGTAAAAGTGAGAAAATTCATGGGTTGAAATAAGGACTGTTTAATAGATAAAGCAAAAGCTGTGCACACAGGCAAAACAAAACAAGGGATTCACTCACTGCTTCTTATGTGCAGGCCTGTGTTCAGCCACCTCCAGGAAAGCTGGGATTTATCACCTGTAATAGTGACTTAGGAAGACAAATGTCACCACTGAACATCCCCCTGCCTTCCTCTTTCATGCCCTGCTATATATGCTGAGCATGAAGCCATATGGTGTGGGATATGGCTTGGGTCAGTTGGGGTCTTCTGTCCCTGGCTGTGTCCCCTCCCAGCTCCTCGTGCATCCCTGTCCCCCATGCTGGTGGAGTGGTGTGGGGTGAGGGACGGAAAAGATCTTGACTCTGTGCAAGCTCTACTCAGCTATAGCTCAAACATCCCTGCGTTACCAACACTGTTTCCAACACAAATCCAAAACATAACCCATGCAAGCTATGGGAGATAAGATTATCTCTACCCCAATCAAAACAAGCAGAGGTAGTAAAGTACATATTGTGGGTAGTTAAGCATGATCCTAGGGTGAAGTTAATGGACAAATTAAAATACAATGACACAAAAAAAAAGAGGGAAAAGAAGAACCAAAGTCTTTTAAGGAAAATATAAGAACATCACTTTAGAAAGCTTAATCACTGTGTAGGGAAAGAATGGTGTCAAAGGATGCAAAAACATGCAAAGGAAAGTAAGACTTGGAAGACAACTTGTCAGATGATGCTACTCTTGATAGAGGGAACATTATCAATTACTTTAATGATCTTGTTTGTACCATACTGCTGATATTAATGAATTTGAAATCTATTTTCAAAGGCAAGAGTTTGAATCACAAATTAAGGGTTGTTGCTGGAATTGCTGCTTTTTACAAAAATCTGTAATAGGCTTCCAAGGGAAATTTATTTATAGACCTGAGAAATGAGATACTAAAATGAAGTGTGGTTAAGTCAATATGGGATGGAGAAGGACAGTGCACTTTGATCATGAGGAAAATTATATCACCAGAGTTAAAATATGGAGAACAGCAGGGGTTTATTTTGAAATGCTAAAGTGTAGAAAGTTGTTTACACTGAACTCTATATGCAGTTTTGCATAATATCCCATCATAGATTTGGTGCAAGAATTATTAAACTTGTTCCAAACCTAATGTGTCATAGATTTTAGAAAACATGCAAAATAAAACCACAGGTCTCAGTAATGGTGAACATGCTTAGTTTTATGCAGCCCAGATTTTGATTTGCTTTCCAAGCTACAAACCCACACTGACATCTCATGTCCAATTTTTTCATCCACCAGTATTCCAAAATCCTTCTCTGCAGGGCTGCTCTCAATCCATTCATTGCCAGTCTCTACTGGTACTGTGATGTCCAGGCCCAGGTGTAGGACCTTGTACTTGGCCTTGTTGAATTTCATGAGGATCACACTGGCTGACTGTTCAAGCCTGACAAGGTCCCTCTGACTGCCAGCCCTTCTCTTCCCTGTGTCAACTGCACCACACAGCTTGGTCTGTACTCAAACTTGCTGATGGTGCACTCAATCCCACTGTGTTGTTGATAGAGATATTAAGTAGTATTGGTCCTAATACAGACCCTTGAGGGACACCACTGGACACTGGTTTCCCCTTGGACATTGAGCTGTTGACTATTTTTGTTAGCAGCCATGGAGTCAATTCCTAATCCATCTAAATAACCCTGCCGTCAAATGTTTATCTCCCAAATTTATCAACAAGATTGTTGTAGGGAATCATACCAAAGACCTTTCAGAAGCAGAGGTAGATAACATCCATAGCTTTTCCCTTATCCCATAATAATCATGGAAGGCCATTGGATTAGTCAGGCATAATGTACTGACGATTTTCTTTTCCTTTCTCCATTTTCTATGACTAATTTTATCAGGGTTTACTGGTAAGAAGTATGAAATTACCCAGAGTGGTTCTTGGAAAGCAAAATACAGTGCAAAGGATATTCTCAGATTTTTTCTCTGCTGCTAAAAGATACAGGCATGAAAGCCTTAAAAGAGTGTGAGAACTTGGTAAATGTCACCCATGTACAACCACATAAACATACAGTGGAACTAACGGAATTTGCCTTTTGGCAGCTGTCCAGCTGAGGAACAACTACTACAAAAATCACCTTTCACCTGGTGCTTTTGTTCCTTTCAAATTATGCCTCAGGAGAAAAGCAGTTGGCAGAAACTGAGTGTTCTTTAGAGGGAAGGGGAGAGTTTAAAGGTACAGGGTAAGTTCATCTGCTACACCACATGGATTTTGTCAGGAGCCTTTGAGCTGGGACAGGAGGTTTGGTTGGTGCCAGGAAGAAACGCTGATAGATTTGATCACAGCAATTTCTTTTTGCTGTGTTTTTCATTCTGATACCTTTTTCTTGATGCCATTAGTGGTAGGAAATTTGGCTGTGGTGCCAGTATTTCTGGTTTGTTCACGTAAGTGTATTTCAGTCCTCGTATGACTGACAGAGTAACAACAGCATACAGGCAGGTATAATTTTGATGTTGTGCCAATTTTACCTTCAGACAACCTCGCTAAATCACTTTGTCAGTGACCTTCAACAGACTCAAGCTCTGTGGCTTATTTTCCTGAGGAAAACTGCCAATTATAGCTAATTTCCTCAAATAGATGGTAGGTGTTTTAAATTGTAAATTGCACTGATTGAGAATAGGAAACATTGAGCTCTCTTCTACAGCTGAATACAAATGCAGAACTATTTTTTTTTCTGTAGGACTTGAAGGTGCATATAACAACAAATAACATCAGCACATCTACAATAATATTGCTTAAATAAATCCAGAGAAGAAAAGCTTGACCTGTTCCTTTTCACAAGAGCTACTTATGTTTAGTCAAAGATGACTGGAATTCAATTTCTCAGTAGTTACATACATAAGCTGTATCATTTCACATCTAATTCCATGTAGTTCATGTATAATTCCTATAAAATGCAAAATTTAACTTGCCTTTCTTCAGATGGAATAGTAAATCATATGATACAATATTGATATTATATAATTCTATTATATTGTATTGTATTCAAACAGCACATGCCATGTAGTATTTACATTAAAAAAGGCTTTTTATTACTTGCTTCTAATTTCCTTCTTCTGTCAGATAATTATAATTGATAAGCCACTGTTTGTCCTTTCTAAATTTTAAGTAAAACATGAGCCCCAAAACTGAAAGTACAAAATGTGAACTATGCTTGGAACATTGCAGAGTGGAAAACCAAAGTGAAATATGAGTTCTTGTCCAGTTTGTTCATTAGACAAAAGATTTTTTCCAACATCACAGATACATAATCCACAAGTTATTCAAAACCAACTGATATTTTCAAATAAAGGAGTTTAGATGGATCAAATACTAGTGAACTCAGTGCTGTGTTGCTTAATTTTGAGTTTTAAATCATGATTCTGACCAGTTTTGAGGCTAGCTTAATATAATTAATATTTCTATAGCATATATGAATCAAAACTGTCTGTGTTCTGCTTTAGTATTGTAGATAAAATATCACAGCTTCATAATATGCCCAAAACTAATGCTTGGAAGCATCTAGACTGTAGATAATACAGAATGCTGCAGGTTTTGTCTGTGATTTCCCCTTCCTCATCCCTTTTCCCTAATATTTTGTGAAAACAAAAAAATCTTGCAAGTTTATGACAAAAAGGTATTGCAAGTTGTTTGGGATAAGGACGCTAATTTCTGTTTTGAAAAGTCATATACATTTTCAGTAGTGAGTAATAATGAACAAAATATTTACATGAACATTTCAAGGTTCTATCTTACTTCTTACACCTGTTATTCAATTCTAGGGAAAATCTTATATGTGCTTGTACTATTTGGGGAAGTATTAGAATAATTAAACATTCATATTTCACATTGTAAAGCTTTCCATCATATACAACTTATATCTGATTTTTCCCAAAAAAATAGCTATAGTATATTTTATTCTATCTTTTAAATCTATACTCTTTTTATTAGCAACTTAGTTATTGGATTCTCTAGTTGTTTAGTTCGTTTGGTATAATTAATTCTAGTAAGATTTAATATATTGTTGTGTGTAGATGAAGACATCTGAAATCTGAAAACATGGCTTATTCTAAAACCAAAGAAAACAAACCAAATAAACAAAAAAACCCCAAAAGCCACATTTTTTTTTTATCTCTATTGGATGTCTCATATGGACATTCTATTTACCTGTAACTAACACTCCCAAGATTTCCAGATAAAAACTAGGGGGTGAAAGATCCAGTAAACAGCAAAATATGGTGCCAAACTATTATCTATCAAAACAGAATAAAATTATAGTTTCACAGGATCCACTGAAATAACAAACACAATTACATCCTGAATTCTCCAGAGGGAAACCGCAAATTGAACGAGTCTTTAAAATGAAGAATTAAATAACTGCACCAAATAATTGGATGTATTCTTTAGAGTTGATTATTCAGTTCACAGCTTCCAGTGTCCATAGGGAGAATTTGCACAAACAGCTTCTCCAGCACTTGCTAAATGCAGAGTGTGTGCTTGCAGTATTCAGTTGTCTGCAGAGAGGGTTCAGTCACAGTTGTTTGAAATGGCACATAGGTACTTCTCTTAAGTGTATTTGAAAGTAATCACCCTTTAGTTATAGGTAGCATTAAGTCAATGTTACTGAATTCTTTCTGCAAAATCTGTTTGTCTACATTAACTAGATTGTAGTTGCATCTAGGCTTGGGACTTTTGACTATTAATAAATATTGAGTTATCTTCTTACTATTGGCAACTTAATTGTAGTATATTCATAATGCCAAGCACCTTTTTCCACTCTACAGCTAATTGCACTCAACTTTTGTCTTATACTCACTGACTTGACAGTGCAGTATTAATATACTCTGAATAAAGTTTGCAGTAGGATTTATAGATTCTACCAGTATGTGGCCATGCTTCTCTGGCTTCTTGTGCACCAGCAGAGCATGGGAAACTGAGAAGGTATTGACTTAGGGCAAGCCTTACTCAATAACAACTAAAACATCAGTGTGTTATCAATTCTCATACTAAATTCAAAGTACCACACTGTACAAGTTATTATGAAGAAAATTAATTCTATCCCAGCTGAAACTAGGACACAGCTTTACTACGTTCACACTTTCACGAGTGCATCACTTCAGCAGAGAAATGTCAGCTATTTGAGGTCACTGCTATGCTTTCATACTGACAATGTTTCAGCTGATGCTTGCACAGAAAAATATGTGCTTCTTTCTGAATTAATTTAACTATATGATAGTTTTATGGTTTTAATTAGTCTTTCATTATTGAATCAGTAAGCATTGCAGGCTTAGTCCAGTTTTCCATCAATAAAGCAGATTCAGTTACACTGGAACGGCAAGAAACACTCCTCTAATCTGTTGGAGGTCACTGAAAGGATAGGCTTCATAATGCCCTCTTTCTTTTTGAGCCATTATAGATTGTTTTATCAAAGCAATGTACTATATTTAGAAGATGGTAAGTTCTAGTTATGGTGTAACTTGCATGACAAAAAACCTAATAAAAACTATTGGTGCATTTATCTGGCTACCTCATTTCTATTTTAGTTATGACTCCTTTAAAATAATAATAATTTTACTAATACTAATATGAATAAAAACAATAAGGTAAAGGTTAATTCAATAGCTTTAAAATTTTCTATTCTTGGCAATTTTTATTGAAAGCAATTTAAGGAGGTAAAAAGAGTGCAAAAATGAATTAACGGGTTGAAATATAAAATTTATTGTTTTTATAAATTCTTTTCCAGGATGAATTAATACAATCTAAGTAAATGCAAATATTTTCAGAAAAAGAAATAAAATTTAGGCATTTCTTTCAGTAACCATAACGTGTACAGTATAAGTGTCAGTGTTTATCTTTGTCATAGACCTATTTTTAACAATCTTCTTAAAATACATTGCTCACTTTCCAAAAATGAAGTATATAGGAAAACTTTGAAGTATAGTCCAAACTTTTAACAAAGAGAAAGAAACCTGATTTTTCCCAGTTACATAACTTAAAGTTTTTCCTTCTATATCTTACGTGAAGTAAGATCTATTATCTGTTAGTTGCTTAACAGAGAATGGTATAATCAGCATGTAGACCCACCGAAACTTCATGTAACATCTCTCCACAGTAATAACTGTTGCTGCTATTTTTGTAAGCTCTTTTTGGTCCTAACTAGAGGTCAAAATACATATAATCTATAGAGATAGTTTAAAGATTTTCCCTACCTCAGAATCTGTGGGATAAGTTCTTCATCGAGTTGAATCCTTATCAGCATACTGGTGTGGAAAAAAATTATAAGGAAAGGAACTCCCATATCAACCACAGATCTAATAACTATTATTAAATCATGGTGAATAATTGTATTCACAACATCCCTACTTCTGAAAAGTGCTTGTAATCTTTTGTAGAACTATAGGGGACCCTAGAGTCATTCTGTGTGACAATTCATATAGTCCATTGCCCTGTATTAACTTGCTGAAAAATAAAACCTCATTTAAAGCATGAGAAACTGATTGATGGACTGATTTAGTGCACTTGCTGTTGTCCAAGAAAACATCTTGTGGGAAGCACATAATTCAGAGCATGGACTAGTCATTATTTCTCTCTTTATTTGCTAAGAACAGTATTCAGCATACTGCCACTTTCATTGTACATGGAACAGGTAATGTCCAGAAACATGCAAAATTTTTTGAAAAAAAAAAAAAAAAAAAGTTTATGTAATCATGTAACTGAAACCTATAGGCAACATAGAGCACAGAGTTGAGGTAATATAAAAGTTCCATATTTTTATGCAACCTCTTTTTCGATCTCAGAATTTTTTTTCACAGATTTTTTTATTGTTTCTTTGAAACTATTTTAAAAAGCTTGTGAAATAGTATTTTCTTTTTGATTTAGTCCTCATTAATTCATGGAACACAAAACTGTAGGGATTTCAGCTGATCTTCCTTATAGTTGATCTAATCATGGATATCACACAAAATTGCCCTTTAATTCTTTTTTCTTATAAAGGTTACACCGGTTACACAGCAACATTTGTGTGTTTTCTCTGAAATCCCAATAATTTTTTGTGTGTGTTGCATCTGTAGTGATGAAGAACATTAAGAATTCAACTATATTGCATGTTCCTTAGTCAAATGTTGCTGCTTTACAGAGCTAGCACTTGCAACCCAAAAGGGTTTTTTTTTGGTGTTGTTAATGGCATTAGAATAATGGCTACTTTAATCAGGTGTTTTCAGCTATTCACCAATAATAGACAAATTAAAACAAAACTAAATACATTTTATTCAGGCAAATATAAGGAAATTTCAGAGCTTTCACACTGAAAACTACATAGAACAGTAGGAATCTAAGTCTTCATATTATTAAGGAAAGAGTTAGAAGGTGTCTAATTTATGCCTAAGGACTGCATTGAAATCAATAAACATGGCTGTTTGCTGTAGTTATGCACATTTTTGATGCATTATAAATTAATTTTAACATGATTATGGGGAGTGCTAGAAAATAAAACTGGTTTCTTTCTGGAAGCTGATTAGCTGTATAGAGCTTTTTTATGTTCATTTATTTGTACGCATTTGCTTACACGTGTACACCCACACACAGTTACACACCCATGTTGCCATTATTCAGTAAAGAGTTAAGAATAATACTTATTTAAATCTAGGAAATATTAATATATTTTTCTTTCTTTGATTAAATGAACTGACATCCAAACAACAGGTATATAAATATATTGCCTGCCTTTGTGATGTTTCCTAACATAAGGGATCTGTGATCAACTTCAACATCACTTCAGCTGAAATTCTAAGCAATCATTTTCCTCCACTCTATTTGAAGTGTCAAATGCCTCATTTATCTTTCTTCAGCTGCCAAATTAGAACTTCTTGTTACAACTATGAAGGTAGCTGACTTGGCCATAGGGATGAGCTGGGTAGAGGGTTATGAGAGCCAAACTGCCCCACTGATGGACCCCTTCATTTGGACATGAAATGACTCAAGTCTTGCATGCTAGGTGAGACTCAGAGCTAAGCTATCCCACCAGTCTTGGGAGAAATGCTGGAATGGAAATTTTGCTTTTCTAATGCTCTTTTGACACTATAATGAACTGTTGACTTGACCTGTTTGCAAAATTAAAATAGTTTTCATGGGATGGGAAAACAAGAGCTTTAGAGTTCTATTAAAATGGCTGTATAAATAAGGTGTATCACTGAGAGAATGACTATTAAATCCTGTAATAATCTGGTTTGAGCTGGAAATTTCCAGAAGGCTAAGCATGTGCTATGTGAAACTGGGAGGTCATAGAACTAATAATATGCTGTGTGATTTCTGAAAACTGAGCCCTTTTCTGAATTTAAATGGGGTCAAAACGTGTACTATGTGACAGATGGAACAATTGCATATAAAATGCAAAGAAATGGCATCAGCTTAAGCAGTTGTAGAAGATTTTTTGCTGATGTTAGAGGCTTCAGAGTGAATACCTAATATGCAAGCCTGGTAAACTGCATGCTTGGGACCTGCCTACATAATATATATGTGATTCCTATTATCTGAATGGAGGAAGATGTAGCATAAATTATCAATACAACTGGGACAATTTACAAATCCAGAAAATCTGTTTCTGAATGAGATTTTATTCATTATGCAAAGGAAATGTGAGCCAGAGGACATACTTAGAGCAGGGTGACTTCTTCACTTGTGATAGATTTGTGCATGGCATTGAGAACAAATCTGGAAATACAAGGTGACTGTATATCCATAGATAAATGAAATCAACTACTTTTTAATAGTTTATTAACACCTTGATCATTGTTTCAAAATCAAAACCATTTAGAGATGTTTGCTCACTAAATGTTTCCAACTGCATCACTTGCAGTGCTTCTTAGATAGGAAAAAAGTAGCCCACATGAAACCCTTCTTTATTATGACCATATTGGCTGGAGCTGTTTCCAAAATAGCTTATATATGTGTGTGTGTGTATATATATAAACAGACAAAAATCCTTCTCAAAAGAGGTTTGATGAAGTTAAGTAATACATGGCACTGTGCTCTTTTCACTTAGCAGTGAATGGAATTACAGGAGAAATGGAAAGAGATCATCTGGTCTTTAATAAATGCATTACAAAGTCACATTTTTCTAGTAATTGTCATTAACAGTAAGATTTTTTTCTAAAACATGAACCTATATGCAAATATATTCTTCAGTAGAGCTATGCTATTTACAGTATATTTAAGATATGTAATTAAATAATTCCTAGCCTTGACCATTTAGGAAAAAAAAATCCCATCTTTTTTACATTTTGATACATGTTTCTCCGTTACTTTTCAGTATCATGAGAAGTTAAATGCAAACTTTACAAACTAAGAACTCTGGTCAAGCACCAGGCTAGTCAATAGAGATACTCAGGGAATTCTGGATCCTGGGTTGCTGTTGAAATTTACCATCCGTGTTTCGTGTGGGATGAATGAGTAAACATTCTTAGCCTCCAGAAGGGCCAATCCTATAATGCAGTGGTAGTGTTTAACTTGGTGTATGGGAACTGAAGGTTAAAATTGCAGTGATTTGGGATAAGGAGAATATGGGGAAAAAATTGACCCAGCTGTGAACACACACACAAGAAGCCCCAAAGCAGAGGGAAATGTTGATCTGTGGGACAATCAGCTGTTGTAGGCAGGTAGTTTTTCTGAGCAATGGGAGTTTCTGAGTCATAATTCCATTTTGTCTCCTAGATTATGCAACCTTAAACTTTACCTTAAAGGTATAGCAACTTTTTTTATCTTTTGACAAGGATTAACCTCCTTTTTTAGAAGTTTTAGGGCAAATTAATTGATATTTTTAATAGAAAAACACAACATGGTCGGAAAATTCAAATTTTTGCTCTCTGCATGAGATAGCATGTTTTTGGAAGCTTACATTTTTGAAAGATTAATATAAATTTTCTCAGCAATTCTCCTGACTATTTCAGGCAGTTTAGAGCTACTGACATAATTCCAACAATAACGTCTGCTCTCCTCAGGCTGTTTCACACTAACAGTATTACCCACATGGCTTGTATCAGAAACAGTGTGCCAGCAGGACCAGGGCAGGGATGGTGCCCCTGTACTCGGCACTGGCGAGCCTGCACCTCAAATTCTGTGCTCACTTCTGGGTCCCTCACTGCACAGAGAACACTGAGGCACTGGAGTGCTCTGTTATTGAAGGACAGCAGAGGTGGTGAGGCATCTGGCCACAAGACTGAGGAGCAACTGCGGGAGCTGAGATTGTTTAACTTGCAGAATATGAAACTCAGGGGACATTTTATCACTCTACAAGTACCTGAAAGGAGTTTGTAGCCAGGTGGAGATTGATCTCTTCTTCCAAGTAACAAGGCATAGAGTGAGAGGAAATGGCCTCAAGTTTCACCAGCAGGGGTTTAAGTAAGGTATTGGGATAAACTTCTTCATGGAAAGGATGGTTAAGCATTAGAACAGTCTGTTCAGGGAAGTCATTGAGTCACCATCCCTGGAGGTATTTAAAGACGTAGATATAGCACTTAGGACCACAGCTGGACTTGATGATCTTTTTCAGCCTTAATGATTAAATGATTTTATGGCTGGTATTCATAGCATGAAAAAAAATCCAATGTGATAGGAACACAAAAACCTGGTTTGAGAACTCATTGATATAATCCATTTTACTAGATCTCAAAATGAATATAAAATCCACTCAAACCTAAGAACTCAGTTTCAAAAGTGTATTCTAGTTTCCAATAGGCAAATGAATGTTTCACAACAGGTAGGAGAAACAGCATTCCTACTCATATTGTAAATAAATACATACTAAGTTATAGGAATTTTTTTTCTGAAAATGGATTACAACTTGATATTTTACATCTTTGAAGAACATAAAAAAGGAATTCGGGATATTTCAAGTATTACAGATAACCTTACATCACATACCTGGTTAGGTGATACACCTAATAGCTTGGTGTGAGCACATTTTCTAAATTCTCATTACACTTGTGTTGTTTTTTTCAGAAGTACACTAACCCAGAGTCACATTGGGAAGCACATTTAAGAGAAAATCCTTGCAATATGTTATTGATATGCATATTGAAGATTTTGGGGTGAGATAGTAACCAAACTAAAATGTTTTGGACACAACTTCTTCTTTCACTCAAAAATACTTTAAATAGATATTACACTCCTAATAACTGTACACACAGCTTTTGTTTACAGGTACTGCATACATGGGGTCACACTGATTTTAATACCTTTTAATTAATAGGTATAAAATATATCTGATAGATCTTTATATTTGCCATATGAAGATCATATTTTTTATCAAACAATTAAAAAAAACCTTCCCTTGGGAAACTAGTGTTGAAATTTTTTATGTGCATTCAAACTTGTGTCTATATGTATTCATTGCCAATAAATAACTATTTCTCATAAATATTTTACATGAATTAAAAATAGTTTAAGGACAAGCTTGAGCACCTAGTTTATTTAAATACAAAATTAACTTTATTTGTGTATCACCTGAGAAAGTATTCAACCTTCATTGGGCTATAAGTAATTTGGAACAATATTGAATAAAAGGACAAAATGCAGATGGTGACTGAGATTATGAGCCTGTATCTACTATCTCTGAAAGAAATTAGAGATTAGAAAATGTCTATATTTCAGTAACAGAGATATTTTACCTAGTTAATTATGTACTGGATACATATAATGAATCCACTGGTGTACTACATAAACAATGTCTTTTGTACAACAGCTTATGACGATGGAGATAGAGTATCAGTCACTGCTTTTCACATTTTTGTTCACTAATCATCATCATTGCATACACAGTGGAAGTGCTTCCAGAAAATGCTTGTAGAAAATGTGTATCTGGAAAACAAATAAACTAGTGCACTGATCCCCAAACTGTATATATTAAAAATCAAAAATACTTTAGTAATAATAAAAACATTCTGTCTTACAATCATGAACTAAGATTTAATTGAAACCTTGGATTTTGAGGGATATAAATATAGTTTAAAAGTAGAATTTAAATAGACAAGTCAAAGAAGTAAATAATATTTAGTTTAATATGATGTCTGTGACAAATTTAGACTTCACACATGAACAAGTTAAAGTATACTGTTCTTTTTCAGCATGTCTTGAAAAGATACTTCAAAATAAAGAAAAGTCAAGAAAATAATGATTATCATGTTTAGACCGTTTTATTTCATTCATAGCTGTGTTAATTTCTAAGCTAAATTATAAATGGAGTTTCTTATTCATGTTTCACTCCTTATCAAGTAACTGTTTACAATTACAATTACAATTTACAAGAGCTACTTGCTATGGGAGTAACCACAGTATAATAAAATGCTAGGTCCAGGGATAGCTTGGTGTATTTTTATTTCTTTTAGTACTTTGAAGTATTGCCCAAGGATGGGGATGGTGAAAACTATGTTTATTTCCTCTTGCTCCTATGAGCACAGGCTAGGACATGTATGAGCATAAATGTTTATGTGCGTGCGTGCCTGTGTCTGTGTGTGCGTGTGTACACCTCAAAAGTATTTTAAGAACTCCTACTGGATATAAATTAAAATATATTCTCTACTAAGTCTTCTAGTAAAGAAATGCAAGTTCTTTATCATGGTAAGTAAATGTTTTCAGTGAATTTCTAGGTTTTTCTAAAGAGCATGAAATGTGGTATAGTTTGAACCAAGAATGGTTTTGGGCCAGTTTCATGTCTGAGATTGAATCAACTCTGTTTCACTTTTGTTTACAGTCTTGTTTAAATATCTTTTTTCTCATATGGGAAGCAGATTAAATTCTAAGGAGGTCTTTATGATTTGGCTTGATCCAGTCAAGTTATGTAAAACTCAAATGATTTGCATTAGTTCCATCCAAAATTCAGGTGGTGGCTTTCTTAAAACATTCTAATGAGAATGAATAAAATGTTAAGTCATTGAAGAAAGTAAATGAAGGTATTATTTCCTCAAGGTTACAGAACAGAGTAAAAAAAATTACATTTCTTATGTAAAAATAATTTGGTGATTTTTAACATATTTTTGGTTTATATTATTCTTTTTTAATAGCACATTAATTTGATTTTTTTTTTGCAGAAATCACTTTTAACTAAAGTACTGCATTGTCACAGAATATGATACATTTTTTCAAATATTTTCAATTTGTTCTTCTTGACATTTTATGTTTATGTGCAGTTTGCATCTTTTTTGTTTTTCAATTTCAAATGTAACAGATTTTGATATTTTTGTTACATTTTTTGTACTAGTGGTTTTTTATTTTTGAGAACCTGCTGGTTTTGAATTCTCTTTTTTCCCTTTATTCTCCTCCTCAATATGATCCCAGGAGCCAACACAAAGAAAAGCGCAGATGATATAACCAGTAATGATCGTGGTGAAGATGAAGGTATTTTTTGTTTTTTCAAAGCCTGACCCTGATGCATGAACATAAACTTTTCAATTTTTGTTATAATAAGAATGATTATTGTTATTATTATTGCTGTTATTTCAACATGATTTTTAGTCTCTTATTTGCAGAAGCTCACATCAGTGTGCTTCTTTATTTTCTTCTTTAGAATTTACTTTGATTGTTTTTTCTTTTCAAAAACTAAATTAGCATATAGATGACTGCAGTTCCACTGTGACATAGGTGTAAAGTTTATTCCTAAATATGTGTGAAGTAACATAAATATTATTTGAAACCATATATTTTTCCCCTCTGTTCTTTCTTAGGTTGACAAAATGGAATTAAAAACATGCATGTACTCTTTTCCCTCGTACATATTTTGTATATTCACTTGTTTGAAATTCATGAAAAAATTCACACATATCCTTCCTTTCACTTCCACTGTTTCCCCAGTGCACATGCTGTATATTGATGCAGTTGAATTGTGCTTTGTCTTTGCTATTTTTATTTACTTATTTATTTTTTTCTCACAGGATGTGGTTTATTTCAGGACACAGAAATAAAGGAAGCTGTTGATGTTGTTTTATTGTTTTTTTCCTGTAATCAACTAGCCTCTGAGACACATTCATTCCCTGACCACATTCCCACTGAAATCAGTAACAATCATTTTCATTGACTTCTTTCAAAGTTGGATTGGGTTTCCTGAAAGGAAATACTAAAAGTTCACAGTGAAGTACCTCAAAAAAGTTTTAGATGGAAACACTTTTTTTTTCTTGTCTTGATGCAACAAGTCTATTTTGGATGAACCAAAATAGAAAGAAGTCATGAAATCTTCCTCTATTCTCGCCCTTCCTTTTAATTAAAGTCACATTGTCAGTTTACATGTATTTACCAAATTAAGAAAAAAAAATCAAATTAAATGAAAGATAAAAACCCTTGGTACTGTAATTGGTTAAAATGAGATTAATAAACACGTTGCTTTGGCTTCAGAGCAATCTCCTCATGCTTGGCCAAACCAGAATGTTATTTGATGTCTTTTTTTTCCTGTTTTCTCCCATGTGACAAAATTTCAAATTACTTTGAAACATATGTCCTCTCTATTTCCCTTAGAATCATACACACTGCAGAGAGGATACTATCACCTCTTTTCCTGGGAGTTCAGGTCTATTGTAGCTGATCTGTCTATATATAAAATACCATAATAAATACCTCAGGTCTTTGATTCATACTTGCCCTCTACCCCACCACCTTCACTGCTGAATTACACTTTTTCTTACAACTAAGAAATACTCTTCAGACTACTCTAAAGTTACTTATATTTTTGATTATCAACTTCCTATTTCTGTGCAAGATATGCTTTTTTCAAATGATGGTTTTATAATTTCTATATCAAATTTTGAAGTTAATTTTAAAGTAAAGGACAAATAACAAGCAAAACCAAAATTGTTTTAAAAATAAATACTTGATTATGAACACATTATTATTCAGCCTTTTTAAGATTTTTTAAAATGTTAGGATTTCATGATTAACAAGGGTATCTACTTTAGATCCAAGCTTATAAAGCATTAAGCTAACTTCCTTTATGTTGAAGATAATCATATTTTTGAAAGGGAATGGAAAACCTTCTATTGACTTCATCAGTGAAAGATTCAACCCTAAGGTAGAACTAGGAAATAAGAAAATATATTAAATACAAAATATTATGCCATGAGATTTTGAGGAAAGAAGGGAATGGTAATTCGGCAACACAGATAATTCTGTTATATAATTGCTGCTTTCAGGTTTTTTAAAAGGCTTAGCTGTGTCTTCAGAGAAGAAGCACTTTTACTTTCCTGAAAATGCAGTCAATAAAAAAAAAAAAAGGTCCACTAGAATGCACCTCATTGCTTTAAATTGTCTGTTTAATTGCTATACTACTCTTATAGTGACAAGAATTAAAAAGATCTTATCACAAAAACTTTTGTTCTGCTGCTCAAGTACATTTAAAATACAATGTGTAAGGACATATCTTTTTGTGGAAAGGAAGCAGAATCAATGACAAGCCTTAAACTCTGACAGGTAGACAGGTGTACATTGCAGCCTGGACATTGCTGAACTCAACAGGAAATTTGTGATATTTAAGGTAGTGTATACACATGAGTAAAGTAAAAGTGGAATATAGGAATTTGTCAGTCAAAATTTACCTTTAAGTATTGTCTAATTAGTTCCATATATATAAAACACTGACTATCTGGTAGGTCATTACTGATCACATTTTTTGCCTCAGTATTTTCTAAGCCTGAGGGGAGGGAAGATGTTTTGGAAGGCTTTCAAACTAGATCCCTCACCTGTAGGTATTTAACTCAGCTTTTTCTTTGTCCACCTCCCTTCTTCACTCTTCAATAAATGTCTAACCAAAAGCTTTTATTCAAAACCTGTCTGAATAATCAGAGACTCTGCTTTTCCTTGTATGTTGTGCTATATATTTGAGAAAAGTGCTCTGATTCTATGCAGATACACTGAATTATTTGTAAAAGATTTGTATATCTAATGGGAGCTTGCTGAATCGGCCTCCCTATAAAGGAGCTTAGCTTCTCTTCACACTGTTTATGTAGATAATGTAAGTTATGCCTTGAGGAGGCTGACCTAGAACAGAGAATAGACAGAGCTAAGGGAATAAAGTAGGTATTTAATAAAAGGCCTTAAAGGATACACCTTGGGCAGTACAAGAGCCTGGCCAGGGCTACACCCCAGGTGGACCCAAAATGGTCACAAAATGGACAACCAGTCACAAGGTCTCCCAGTTTTATAAGTTTTGGTCCATTTGCGTATTGGGATTTAATTGTCCAATTACAGCTTCAGGTTGTGAAGTCCCATCCTTCTTTTTTCTCCCTTCAGTTCAACATTGTTTGTGCTTTTGGGCCTGAACACTTGTACCCGTTGTCCTTGATCTTCAGCAGGAAAAGGATTTGCTTTGTCTACCTACCCTGTGAAGAGAGTTTACTAACACCTAATATGAGGCTCAGAACTGCACACCTAGGCAGCACAGAATCTGGAAACATGAAAGCTGAAACTTACGGCATCATTTATTCCAGATTTAGATATTCTGAATCATCATCTGGCATCAAGAGCCAAACTTTTTAGATTAACCTAGTCCCAAATACACCCCAATCATTGATTAGCAAATCTTTAAAACTTACTATTAAATATGTAATATCAACTTTCTTTTAGGATTTTTTTTTTTTCATTTTGTCTATTTCATTTAACTTTCTTTTAGAAATAAAGACCCAGTTGTTTACCTTTCTAAAGCAGTCAGGAATTTTCTATATATAGAAAAAATCAGCAATACCTTTAGCTCAATGCAATTCTTTGAGGCTTAGCTGCTACCAGACCAGGAAAAATGCAACACAAAAGATGTAATCTGATTTAAATACAAAAAAATCTGAGCAATGAATTCACATAAATCTGTGTTTGTTAAGTCCTAGGCTGTTTAAAAGAAGGAACAGTCTACTATGTTTTCTTCTACCAGAACAGCTAGATTTTGTGATGTTTTCTCCTACTGAACTATTGGGAATATAATTTCAATCATTATGATCCGTGAGAAATAGGAAAGCATGGATCATTACTATAAATTTTATTATTTGATGCACAGATACTTCTAAACTGGTATATGTTTGAATCCAAATATTCTAAAAAAACAGGTCTACTTCATAATATGTTTTTTTAGGCTTGAAGACATTTCTAATAAAATTAAATTTCTCATAATACTGAATACATTTGAAATGTTCTGAGACCATTTTAGATGAAGTAGTATTTGAAATTTTAAATTATAAATATTAGGCTTGTAGGATGATCCTAAACTGTGTAAGCTAGCAGGTATAATGGTGGTGACATTGAAAACATAGGAAGTAATTAAGATTTTTAGCACTGTTTAAAATTGCTAATTCTATTTTCCTTATGTTTTTATTACTTTGTTGTGTTTTCCTTACTTGAATTTTTTCAGACATTCATGATCAGAACAGCAAGAAACCCGTCATGGTCTACATCCATGGTGGATCGTACATGGAAGGTACTGGAAATATGATTGATGGCAGCATTCTCGCAAGTTATGGAAATGTCATTGTTGTCACTATCAATTACAGGCTGGGGGTTTTAGGTAAGTGACTCTTTTCTTCATAGAAATATTTGCACAGAAATATTTGATTGCTGAATTTTTCCACTGATCAGTCATAGATATTTGGCTCACTTTTGATTTTAGAACAATCTCAATGATAGATTTTGAATTCTATCCATTTCCATCGTTTTTGGAAACTGAGCTAAACTACATTACTTTTGAAAACTGCCTTCACCTTAGAGAGAAATTAATGGAAATGTATAATATTTTGAGAACTGGTATCTTTTTCTTAAATAATTTCTATTCCATGTTAAAAAAAAAAAA